>PVJH01021543.1:0-38485 GCA_004026705.1 Nesogale talazaci | reverse complement strand
TTTCATTTGGGTTTCAGTATTTCCTTTTAGTTACATTACCATTGCTGAAGTCCTACCAGGCTTCCTACCCCCACCTGACCCCTGGTTCTGGACCATTTATTTTTGCCAAGTCCCTGAGTTTGCCCACACCACCCCCTTCCCCCATGTCCCCCAGGAACCATCAGTCCCGTTGTTCTCTTCCCCTGATTATCGATCCAGGTGTGCTCCCTTCTTGATGAAGTCCACTTTGGGAACTTAGACCACATTGCGTCCCTGCCGTGTGACCCCTGAAATGTCCTCTGTTGCTGTCTACTTCAGTAAGGAGACCGTGTGACATGTCCCATTGTCGTTTGCCCAGTTCCCTCTGTGACCCATTGACTCCCCACCAGAATGTAGACCTCTGAGCATCTTGGGCCAGGGTGGGGACTGGTCTGACTATCTTTTTCTTCCTCCCTCCAGGCCTGTTTCCATGTGGGTGTGGCATGCTGACTCCTGCCCCCAACCTGTTCTCTGCCACGCCCACTTCCTGGGAGGGGCTCGATCTGGCTCTGGTTGGGGCCAGCCAGGTGCCTCTCTCTTTTCATGCATCCTTCATGTGTCCATGCTGTCCTGATGGTTGGGTGCTTCATGGTAGGGTCTGCATACCCACTCGCGATTCTATGGGGACAAGACCAGTACTCTCCCTCTGGGTGGGTTAGGGCCCTGCTCCCTCCATTACCCTCTCACTTTTGAACGGCCCTTTTCTCCTTCCCCCCTCCGTCCTTCTCCCAATACTGCATTGGACCCAACATGTACTTCCTTGGGTTTAGTCCAACCTCCTTCCCTTCCTCTATGTCTCAACCCAAATGTTTTCATATAGGAGACTTCTCTTCTATACTTCCTGTGCTGATTACACTTATCCCAGGGAACTCATGCTGTACTTCTTCTTTTGTGATTGGCCAACTTTGCTTAGGATAATTTCCTCCAGCTCTTCCCATGAGAAGATGTGTTTCATGTGCTCATCAGTGTTGTTGAGTACGGCATAGTACTCTATTGTGTGCATGTGCCAGAGTTTGCTGATCCACTCTACCAATGGAAACTTAGATTGTTTCCAACTCTTGGAGACTGATAATTGCACTCAGTGCCATCTTGACCAGAACCCCTGTATTTACTTCTTAGTGTTGTGTCTATGCATTCCTTAATCCTATCTATATTATACTTTTTAGATAGTTTGATATTTAAATCCAATTTCTTTAATCTACACTTTGATGACTTACAGAATAGTAGACTATTCTGACTCTTTCCTTTTAAAAAAGTTGCTTTCCAAAAAGAAGTTGCTTTCATCATTTTTTTGCAGATTCAGGGCTACACCTATTGAATAGAAAAATTCTCAAGAAATTTATCATTATGTTCTGTTGACATTCTATCTATCTACCCATTCGAACATAATTATTTATTAAAGATCTCCTATGGGTACATCCTTAAACGTAAAAGCCAGCAATTGTTTCCCAGCAGGTGAGATGATTAAATCAGAATATCTTCCTGCATGACTTCAGAAAACCTGGTAGGCTGAATAATTGAAAAACAAGTGAAATAAAATAGCATGGTAAAAGAGGCCTCCGTGTAGACTGTAGAAGCTGGATAAGAATTAATAGGCCTTTTTGGTTTCTTAATATCAGTAAACCAGTCACCATGGTGCCTTTTTCCTTCTCTGTTTATAGTGGGGTTTATGTTTCCATTAACAGTTGAAAGACCTCCATTGTCAGGGTCTTCACTCAACTTCCTGTTGCTTGAAAGGGAGGCATTTCCCATAGAAAAATCAGGTCCACAATGAAATCCCTTTAATATGAGGTGATCTCAGTTTTATTTCTTCTGAACCACTTTATTTTTCCCTTTGGTGGTACTGGCAACCAAAGGAACCAAACTTACTGTCATCAATTTGATTCTGACACACAGTGACCCCATGCACTGCAAAGTAAAACTATGCTTGGTCACATTTTCAAAGCTAGGACCTTCCAGAAAACAGAATGCTAAATCTGCATCTAGACAGGTTTGATTTACCAGCCTTTCTTTTTTTTTTCTACCAGTCTTTCAATGAATAGTCAAGCACTTACCATTTGCATTACCAATACTAATATCACCAAGGCTATGTGATATTGCTAGGAGCCAAAAGTTAATACACTACCCAAGTCCATGAATATATTGTAAAGACTTGCACATCTTTTTTTTTTTTTGGTTGGCTCTACAGAGGGTACCCCCCCCCCACACACACACACAAACACCCCAAAATGGTAAAAAGCTCAGCTGGGTGCTTTCATAGTACACATTTTCTTCCCAGCAACTTCCTATGAGTTAGTGCACTCAGTGGTGTCTCATGAGAAGGTTTTCTATGGTCATCGTGAATTTTTTTCATAAAGCATTTTCACTCTTTGTGATGGCCAATTAAGAGAACAACATGCCACTGTGAAATTGTGTTTCCCACTTGGGAAAAGTGCTGCAGAAACTTTTGTGATGTTGAACAAGCTTACAAGGACAGTGCTATGCGAAAAGCTCAAGTGTTTGAGTCGTTTCTCATTTAAAAAAAAAAAAGAAAGGTAAAATGTCGATGACAACCATTTTTATGGACCTCTATCAACTTCCCTTATGAACGAAACTGTCAACTTGTAGTACATTTAGTTCCAACAGGTAAGACTGTTAATCGCATTTTCTATTAGAGGTCTGCAAAGATTGTGTAACAACATGCAACACAAACGGCCTGATACGTGGCAGGCGGCAACTGATTTGCCACCATGACATTCTATCACAGCTATCTCAGGGGTGAATTTGTGTGTGTGTGTGGCAGGGGCGGGGGGAGGAGGAGGAGCATGCCTCTATTTCCCTAAGCACTTGCCTCACCTGGCCTCCCCCCATGAGACTTCTTTTTGTTTCTGAGAATGGAGAATAATATACAAGAACAGCGATTTAATGACATAGAAGAGGTAAAGACAAAAATGGGGGAGGGGCTGTCAGCCATCCAAACAGATGAGTTTGAAAACTCTTCCCAAGAATGGAATCGCAGATACAGTAAAGGAATGAAGTGTAATGGCGTGTATTTTAAAGGTGCTAAGATTGTTTTGTAAAAATATTTAAAGCTTAGAAAAATTCTAGGCTTTGGGGGTTACCCCCTCATATTGTTTATTTTTAGCATTTTATTGTTAGTTGGGTGATGGCTTCCAGAGCAAGTGAGTCTCCATTCAACCATGAGAACACATTTTTTTTTCATATGAACCATAGCCTTGCTGTGAAACATCACTTTCCCTCTTCTTCCCTCTGCTCCCGTTTCCATTCCTTCTGAAATTTGTCCTTGTACAAATGGTGTTCTTTTGATCTTAAATGATTGGCTCTTGTAAGGTGTTTCTCCTTTTAGTGTTATTGTTTCCCTTATAAATTTGTTTGTTGTTGGACACCACGTTGAGTAAAAAATCAACCAACTTCTCCGTGAAAAGCCCAAAGGCCACAGCCTTTCAATTCCAGCATCAGTCTCTGTCCAACTAGTAAACCTGGACTCTTTTTTTTTTTTAATGATTTCTGAGTTTTGTTCCACATTTTTCTCTCCTCCTATCCAAGATTTTGCCCTACTATTTTTGATAGAACAAGCAAAAGATATATTATGCCCCCTTGAAAAATGACACTGAGCAGTGATTGCTCTGTACTAAGAGAAAATAAGGATGTGTGCAAAAGGTTTGGTGAGGACACCGCTATGCTCTGCTCTGCTCATGGGTCAATATACATATACAATGGCCATGTTGCGTAAAACAGAAACAATTAGGATGTTTAAAGAAGGTACCTTTAGATGTTTTAAGTTTTGCTACTTAAACATTAAGATGTTTAAAGAAGGTAACCTTAGATGTTTTAGCCCAAAATTACTATAATGCACTGACCGACATCCCAATTTGTGAGCAAGATCATGACAGCATAGGCAGCTTTTAAATAATTTCTTTTCCAAGCGTTGTAAACAAGGTATGAGCATCAGTGATGCCACAGTGAATTGAATTCGCCTTCTTGAAGCAGCAGTGTCCAACTAGCGTTCAGGGGTGGGGTGGGGGGTGTTTCCAAGTTCTTATGGGTTCTATCAACATATCGTCTCTTGCCCTTTACTTTACGTGGCTCCAGGGTGGCTCAGTGATTAACTACCCAGCTGCCTAGAGAAAGGTTGGTGGTGTGACCCCCAACAGCTCTTCTGTGCTTGAAAGACGTGGCAAGTGGCTCCTGTTCAGATGGACAGTGGTGGAACCCATATGGGGCAGTTCTAGCCTGCCCTACAGGATTTTGTGGCTCAGCCTTCCCTCCACACCATCTAACTAGATTCCCACCTTTAGTGTTCAATATCACTGACCATTGCTTATCTCCTTTAAAGTTCTGTAAAGCACCAAATTGTGACAGAAACCTACAACCGGTATTCTCATTATTTATGTCCCACCCTCTTTTCCTCCCGCCCCTCGACCTGTGAGCTTCATAAATCATGCCCAGTCTGTGGACACTTATTCATCCAGAATGCATTCCTATGTCCATCTTGCAGCAGGAGTTTAAACAGTAACTAAACTAAAAGTTCCTTAATTGCTTAGTGGTGGCAATGCCATGTGAATGAAAGTGGAGGCTTTGACTTTACATTCTAAAGCCATAGGTAAAAGAAAAGGCCCAAATCAGCAAAACTGCAAGCCTGTCTGCACTAAGGATAAAATATGTGCAGATCCAGATAGTAAAAAAGAAAGAAAAATCTTCTTCGATGAATTACTTCCCTTTGGTCACAATAAGGCAAATGGCTTAAATAGTTAAGGAAAGGCAGTGTAAAAAGTGACCCCAGGCCGAATGTCATGCTGAGTTCAGGACTGGCAGAGGCAGTCTCCTGAGCTAACCAGTGAGATTCTATCTTGCATGAATAATTTCACCATAATAAAGGCCAGAAGAACAACTAATGGGAACAGCAGCATTTCTGTTTATAGTGTGTAACTCCCTACAAGTCGATGTTTGTATAAGAGCCTCTCCACTGCTCAAGCCATGCTTTTGGAGATATAGTGCCTCCTATTCTTGATTGATCTTTAGCTTTAACCATAACCCAACCTGCTAAGCACTGTCTCAAACTTTATAAGAGGCCCCAAGCCAGGAGGCATGTGACACTGCAAAAAACAGATCACAGTTATCAAAGGGTGGTTTCTGTTGAAATATTAGTCTTTCCCTAGAAATAACCACAGGGTGTGACTGAACAGAGAGAATTGGAAAGATTAGTGAATTTTCATTTAATTTCATTTAATTCATTAATATTGAGACAGACACAGATGGCTCAAAATGTGCCATTCCATGCAATTTTCCCAGCACCTGCCTCAAATTACTGCAATTCCCACTTGAGAAATTCTTAGAGAGGGAAATTTTTCTATCAAACTGTGTAGAAGAAAAACTCTGCGTGATTTATACGTAAACTAAAATCACATGTTAACTGTAACCCTTTCTAAGGATGAACAATGGCTTAGTGTTTCATCAGAAGGAAAAAAGGAATTGACTTTTGTGGGTGAGAACAGTGATAAGGAGATGCACTCAGGAAGATACCCAAGTTGATTTTTGGCTGAGTTTCACTAAGGAATCTGCTATAGTCCCTGTTCGCTTTGCTATGTATAAAGAAAAGCAAGTTCAATTAAAGTCTTTTAAAAGTGGGAAATCGTATCATGATGATGCGATGGGTTGCTAGCCACAAAGTGAGTGGTTCAAAACTACCAGCCACTCTGAAGGGGAAAGAGGAGACGTTCTACCCCCTTGAAGATTCACAGTCTCAGAAAGCCACAGGGACAGCTCTGCTTCGTTCAAGGGCGTGTCTGTGAGTAGAATGGGAGTCAATGGGAGGGAGTTTGTAGAAACTTTTGACAAACTTGAACATGTGTTGAATAATGAAATTCACATTATAGCTGAAAGCTACGATCATTCCTCCCCTACAAACTACACATGGGTTTTCTGTATTGTCATTTTTCTGGCACAGACACCCAGCGCTCCTCCCCTACACATACCTGGCTTAGTTTCAGATATAAATATCTCTGAAAGTACTACACAGTCGCTAGAAAATGGTGTCACGGAGCTTCCAGAAGTAGGTCAGCTTCCTCATTGTCTTCCGTCCCCGCCCCTCAGCACTTAGAGCTGGTCTGCAGTGTCAAGATAATTTTTTATTCTTCTTTGAATGGCAGTAAAAGAAAGAGCAAAAATATCTTCCATAGAAGACCCCCTTTATTATTAAAGGATCAGTCTCTAGGCTACAGGAGGGAAGGTGAATACAAAAAAAAAAACAAAACTACTGAATGTCTTCAGTTTCTAAATTTGGGTTTGCATTTCTCTGAAAAGCATGAGGAAGATATGACTATTATTTTTTTTAAATCATTTTATTGCGGGCTTGTACAACTCTTATCACAATCCAGCCATCCGGCCATTGTGTCAAGCACATTTGCATAATTGTTGCCCTCATCATTCTCAAAACTTTTGCTTTCTACTTGAGCCCTTGGTATCAGCTCCTTATTTTTTTCCACTCCCTACCCACTGCTTCCCTCATGAACCCTTGATCATTTATAAATTATTATTATTTTGTCATATCTAACTCTGCTCAATGTCTCCCTTCACCCATTTTTCTGTTGTCTATCCCCCAGGGAGAGGGTTATATGTAGATCCTTATAATCAGTTCTTCATTTCTACTCCACCTTCCCGGTATTGCCACTCTCATCACTGGTCCTGAAAGGTTCATCTCTCCTGGATTCCCTGTGTTTCCAGTTCTTAGTTGTACCAGTGTACATCCTCTGGTCTAGCCGGATTTGTAAGGAAGATTTGGGATCATGATGTAGGGGTGGTGTTGGGGGGTGGGGTAAGGAAGCATTAAAGAACTAGAGGAAAGTTGCATGTTTCATCTTTGCCACACTGCACCCTGACTGGCTCATTTCCTTCCTGCCACAAGGGGATGTCCAGTTGCCTACAGATGGACTTTGGGTCCCCACTCCACACTCCCTCTCATTCATGGAGAAGAGACAATTATTAAAAGTCAAAATTCTGGATCAAGAATGAGCATAATCTTTTGACCTAAAAAATAGGCTTGAATCTTGGTGATACTTCACTAAAGAAAATTTTCAAATATACATACACACCAGCCTCATCCCTCTCCCACTGAGTGACTGGTGGGTTTGAACCACCAAGCTTGTAGTCAGCAGCCCAACGTTTAAACTACTGTGCTGCCAGGGTTCCAAATACCCAGTAAAGACCAATCAATTGATGTTTAGTGTCATTAGTCATCAGTAAAATGAAATGTAAAATAATTATGAGATACCATTATCTATTCCCACAAGAATAACTCAAATGGAAAAGACAAAAATGGAATTTTCATACAGAAATGCTACTTATATGAGTATTTTAGTCTACAACTATGTTGGAAAACTTTGTTAAAGTATATTCTACCACTGAGAAATAACATGGCATATGAATCAGAAATTCCACTGTTAAGCATATACAAAATTAAAATGTTTATACATGCCCACTAAAAAGTATTAGTGAAGTGCCTGTTTGGCAATATGTGTAAGAGTTCAAAGCTAGAAAGTACTTAAATGGCTATCGACAACAGAATGGGTACATAAATTGCGGTAAACTCACAGAATGGTATGCCATACAGCAGGGAAAATAAATTATTTTAATTTACATGCAGTAATAGTAATAGATCTATAAACATTGAGTGGAAATGACCAGAACCTTCTCCTCCCCCTGCCCCAAGGTTCTTATTGTATGATTCATTTTATATAAAGTACAGACACAGGCAAGACTGGCATATGCAGTTTAAGCGACCATTGCTTATTGACCAACCTTAGAGGCAAGGGAGTGAGTGGAAAAGAATGTGAAGAATAGTCAGCACAATAGTGATGCTCTGTTTTGTGGTCCAGCTGCTGGTTATGTCCACATGTTCAGTATGTGAAGACCCATAAGAATTATGCACATTCTTTTGTAGTTACTGCTGCACTAATTCCAACTCGTGGTGATGACGAGGGAGCGGGTTTAAGATTGTGGCCTTTCAGAAGCCAACCATGACACCTGCCTTCTGAAGAGCCTCAAACTCAAAAAACTCGCTGTCATCAAGTCGATTTGACTCGTAGTGATCCTATAGGACAGGACAGAACTGCTTCTTTGGGTTTCCAGGACTTTAAATCTTTGTAAGAGTAGGCAGCCTATCTTTCTCCCACTGCATGGCTGGTACGTCCCAACCACACTTTTAGCTGGCAGTCAAGTGCCTAAGTGTACATATGTGTGTATAATTGTGTATATACTTTATATAAGTAAATTAAGTTTGTAACATGAAATACACATACATATATGGCTTCAAAATTTTGTGAAAAACAGAAAAGGTAATAAAAATTTCCCATGAACGTTTCCCCCTTAATTTTAATAAATAGTTTTGTTGGGGGCTCTTACAGCTCTTCTAATAATCCATACAGCAATTGTATCAAGCACATTTTTACATATATTGTCATCATCATTTCCAAAACATTTTCTTTCTACTTGAACCCCTGCTATCAGCAACTCTTTTTTCTCCTCTCTGCCCCACCATCCCACCTTCAGGAACCCTTGATAATTTATAGATTATTCTTATTTGCATATTTGACATCTTCTGCTGTCTCCCTTTATCCACATTTCTTTTGTTCATCCCCCTGGGGGAGGGGGAGCTGTACATTGATCCTTACAATCAGTTCCCCCTTTTCCACCCTGCCTTTCCCCTACCCTCATGATATCGCTACTCTCACTATTGGTCCTGTGGGGTTTAATCTGTCCTGGATTCTTTGTGTTAGAGCTCTTCCCTGTACTGGTGTGCCTGCTCTGGTCTAGCCAGATTTGTAAGAAGAACTGGGGTCTTTATAGTGGGGGGAGGGGGAGGATGTCTTAAAGAACTAGAGGAATGTTATGTGTTTCCTTGGTGCTGTGCTGCACCCTGACTGACTGGTCCATTCCTTGTGACCCTTCTGTGAAGGGATATCCTATGGTCTATAATTGGGCTTGGGTCTCAATTCAGAACCCCTTTGTTGCCATCAAAATGGTTGTTTGCTTTGGGGTTTCTGATGCCTAATACCAGAGCCCATTGACACTTGATGATTACATAGGTTGGTGTGCTCCTTCCGTGTGGGTTTTTTTGCTTCCATGCTATGATCGCTTGTTTAACTTCAAGCCTTTAAGACACCAGATGTTATACCTTGTAATAGCCGGGCACCATCAGCCTTCTTCCCATGTATATGGACTGGGGGTTGGGGTGGGGAAGAGGGGGCAGGTAGAATAAGTCAGAAAGTTTTGCTACTTAATCATGGAAAACTTTATTAAGCAAAAGTATCAAAATGTGAAACTCTTGTTTCTGAACATAGCCTCCTCTGAGGTCCATACACTTCCAAATGCAGTTTTTCCACCTCTTTAACCATTTCCCCCATATTTCTGTGGTCCTCAAATTACAATATGTCAGAATAGCAGTTTGGATATTTTTCAGGAATTCAACCCCTGTATGAAATATTCTTAGAGTCTTGAGAACACAATTAAGCCTTTAATAAGGAAGAAGATCGGGCCTATAGAATGGGTAGGGTGTGGTTTCCCAATGAAATGCACATTGGGCAACCTTGGTGACTCTTGAAGAATGAGTTGGTGCACTGTCATGAGGGGGAAAAGTTTTTGGTTCAACGTTCCTGGTATTTTTCTCACCAATTCTCACCAATTTTCTCATCAAATTTTAAATTTTTTTAAAGTTCGCCATTATTGGGACCAATAATCATTTTGTGTCATTCAAGAAAATAGCCTCACCATTAAAAAAAAAAGTTGCTCTAACCTTTGAGTCAACCTCTTTCCCTTGAATTTAATTGGTCCAGCACATTCTCTGAGAAGCGATTGTTTAGATGGTACACTACTTTGAAGGTACCAAAGGAGATTGAAGCACCAAACTCATGGCCATTGTGTTAATTCTGACTCATGCCACCCTGTGGGCCAGAGCAGAGCTGCCTCTGTGGTTTTCTGGAGTGGTGAATCCTTACAGAAGCAACAAGTTTCATCTTTTTTCCTAGAGAGCAGCTGGAGGATTTGAACTGCTGACCTTACAGTTAGCAACCAACTCATGACCCACTATACCATGAGGGCTCCTTGGAAAGAGACAGCAAACTTGTATACAGCCAGCCATTGATCACAGATCAATGTTTAAAGATGTTTTGCTTGGAGTAGACCTGTGTATGTATGAATTGGAACCCTTGTAACTATATGTTTCTACTTACCCTCATACATAAAAACATGTGAGCATAAGGTTTTTTAATTTTTCATACTACACCCCATCACTAGCTGTGTCTCCCTATGTATGCTTCTACAGTATCCACTTTGTGCCAAGAAGTGCTGTGACTCATTGTCACTGCCACTGAGTTGGTCCTGACCCAATGTGACCACATAGAGGAAGACAAAACTTCTGGTTTAGGTTTCTCACAATCCTAATCTTTACAGAAGTCTTTCTCCTATGGAATAGCTAGTGGGGTCAAATTGCTGACCTTGCAGTTACCAGCTCTGTGGATAGCCTACTACTCTATATCAAGACTCCTTAAGGAGTGGTTTAAGTTATTTACAAACATTAACAAATGAAAGCATTATCTTTGCTATCCATGGTGCTGTAACAGAAATGCCACAAGTGGATGGGTTAATAAACAGACATTTATTTTCTCACAGTTTAGGAAAATTGAAGTCCAAAGTGAAAGCACTGGCTTAAGTGGAAAGCTTTCTCTCTGGGTTGGTCTTGAAAGAAGGTCCTTGTCTCTTTTGTTCTTTCTTGACTCCCTGGAGAGGCATAGGTGGCTGGACAACTGTCTTCTCCCTTCTCTGCTTGCTTAACCTGCTCTTTCTATAACTCACTCGTGACTCACCCTGGTCAAGTCCTGCTTCACGACCACAGCAAAGACAACCTAATTCCAAAAATGGGATTGTAACCACAAGCATGGAAGGTGATATTTATAGCATGTTTTTTAAGGGACAAAAATTCCTTCCACAGCCATCATGGTAACGATTCTAGAGGCGGGCTGCTATTAGCACTTCACTTGCCTGTGTGTAGAGAAGAAAGCTAATACGTAGGTGAATCAGGGGCAAAGAGCCCAGGGTTAGTATTCTAATGCAGGCCTCACTGCACTTCTGGTGTCTTCAACTACCATGCCAAGCTGCCTATCTGAGAACTTGCCATCTCTGTGCTATTGTTCCCCCTTTATAAAACCAGAAAAATAATACATGAGAAGTGGCCCTAAGGATTGATTAGTATAGTAGATAGCAATTATCTATGCTACTCACTAAGTAACTGTCCAGTGTTGACTATAAATATGAGTTCTTCACCTCTCTGCCTGGAAACTAAAGTCAGCCGCATATTTCTTCACACATAGTTTTTCCATCTCTTATCCCATATGGAAGGTCCCGTTCCCTCCTAAGCCCCCTCCCTATCTCTGAGTCAGATCATTCCCCTCAATTATACCACACTACTTCAATAGAGCTGAACTTCTCTAAATTGAACATTAAATAAAAATTAAGGTGCTCCATATTTTAGAATTGCCGGTGGTTGCTAAGTGACAGAAATTCACCTAATTAATTACTCCTACAAGGTAAGCAAGTTACACTTTGCAATAATCAGCTGAAAATGAAATAAGGGAATTTCATGTTGAAAGTTTTGAATCATCAGCTATTTGGGGAAACACTCTGAAGTGAATAATATCTGGCAGCAATAAGCATTTCTTGGCATTTCATACTATTGACCTTGC
This sequence comes from Nesogale talazaci, assembly GCA_004026705.1. Lineage (NCBI taxonomy): Eukaryota > Metazoa > Chordata > Mammalia > Afrosoricida > Tenrecidae > Nesogale > Nesogale talazaci. Next base: position 26,732 of record PVJH01021543.1, on the reverse strand, counting down.
TTTACACGGAAATGGTTTCATTGAGTCATCCCTGCTACACACCAAGGCTGGTAGAGTGATATTTGCTCATTGCGTCAATAGCAGATGTGGTGTTTAATGATTTTAAATCCATTTATTTGACAAAAAAAAACATATGGAGCAGCTAGGTGCACCCGGTGCTCTTTCAGATGTAAGAATTCTCTTTTAGAGGTTCTGAAAAACTAGGCCCTAAGACTTAAGGCTTCTCAGCAGAATGCTTGCCAGAGCAGAGCGGTCATTAGGAATGGCCATTGCTGTTTCTCTTTTCTGGCCCCCATTCATTTGCCCACTACTTCCTTCTTGTACTGCCATTAATACCAAGATTGACTTGGAGTCTCTGTTGCTATTATTGTAACTCTAGGAGGTAATTTTTTCAATAAGAAATTACTCTCAGATCTTCATTATTACCGTCATAACAATTATCAGCCAATGAAATTTTGAAGACTGGAGTCTAGACAAAAATCCTGTAACAAAATGATGAGGATCTTAGGAGCTTAATGAAAATGGAAAAAGAGAAAAATGCTGAAGCAGAGTTCAACAAAAATCAGCTGCTCCAGAGAGTCAGGGTTTGGGTCATATGCCAAGAGGATTGGTTAGGGTTTATCTACATTAAAAAACAAACGAACAAACCTCACACTCACTGCCATCTCGTCAATTGGTGTCCATTCATAGTGACCCTATGGGTCAGGGTAGAACTGTCCTTGTGAGTTTCTAAGACCACACTCTTGACAGGAGTAGAAAGTCCTGTCTTGCTCCTAAGGAATGACTGATGGTTTCAAACTGCTGAACTTTGACATCGCTGCTTAAGATGCAACCACTGTTCCACCAGGAATCCTCTTGTGTTTGCACATAGCCGAACACCAATAGCTTCTTGGTCAGTAAAACAAAATATGTTCTCCATCCCTTAGGGCAAATCGTACCAGGTTATTCAATGGATATACGGAATCAAGGTGGGTTTGAATGGGAAAACGTACAGGCATTGTGATAGGCTGTCCAAAACATTTGGTGCCCAACGTTTTACTGGCTGTGGGTGTAGATGCAGCTGTTAGATGCTGTCAGGTAGTTCCCACCCACAAGATAAAACCCTGGTGACCCTGTAGCACCCTCTCAAGGTGGTTACATGTGAGGGTGTTGTTGCCATCACTGTGTCAATCCGTCTCCTTACATTTCTTCTCATGAGCCTTCTACTTTGCCAACTCTTTTCCAGGAGTTGTTCTCTCCTGATAACACACCCAAAGTACATGAGACAAATGAAGTTTTACTCTCCTTCCTTCTGAGAAGCATCTTGGACTCCCTCCAAGACAGATTTGTTTGTTCTTCTGGCAGTCCATGGTACGTTCAGTATTGTTAACCAATATCATGACTCAAATACACGAATTCCTCGTTTGGTCGCCTTTGTTCATTTTCCAACTTCCACATGTCTATGAGACAATAAACAGTACCATGGTTTGGATCAAGTGCACTTCCATCTGGTAAATGCAGTGCTGGTCATAGTTTCAGTTCCTACCTTCAAAAACTATGTAATCTTGCAGAAAAAATGTAAGTCTTCATGGAGCCAAATTTACAAGTTTTGTGTCTAAAAGGTTCTAAATAAATAAATGTAGGGAGAGACTACAGTTAGCCATTACCTCCTATGAGCCAATGTGTCACCTAATCTCATGAAATCCATGACCCACAGTTAGGACAATTATTTTTTTTCTCCCTGCATCCAGTCGATGCTGACTAATAGTGAGCCCCTGTGGGTTTCCAAGACCATCGCTGATTATGGGAGTAGAAAGCCTAGACTTTCTCCAGCAGAGGTGCTGGTGGTTTTGAACTGCCAGTCAGCTAGATTACAGCCCCATACATAGCCACTACACCACCAGAGGTCCTACTAGCCCTATTTAGTAAAAAAGAGCATGACGAGTCGGAAAAATCGAGTGCTTTAGCGTAGCTCCCATTGTTTGGTAAAGGATGCAACCTACATAGGAATTCAGAATTTCAACACCAAAGACAAACCCTTTTGCATTTTATCACAAGATGCAAGTTAGGCAATGTGGTGAAGGCCAGCTATCTATCATCTGTGAACCTCAAATCCAGTGCTTCTCAAACTCAGGTGAGTAACAGAGCTCTCTGGGCGACCTAGTGAAAATAGGCCCACTTCCACTTCCTGAGCTTGGTTTCCATGTTGTTTAGTACCACTGCACCAAAATTTGAGAACCATTGGTCAGAACTGGTCATCTGGATTATATGTGATCCACAGAGGTTCACAAACCTTACACGAAAGAATCTGGGGTTTGTACCGAGCTGATCTTAGAGTCCTTGCTTCCACACTTGGAGATGTCATGACAGCGAAGGCAGAAGGCTGCTTAGGACCTACCTATCTTGACTATGAACAAAGAGGTTTCAAAATTAGCATGGCCACTGAAAAAGAAGAAAGGGCTGTATGCATTTTAAATTGTTATGGAAATAGTTACGACTTTTGCCAATGCAGGAATTTTACCCTTAGGTTTCAATGTGAGGCCATTTTTTTTACAACCATCACCAAAGTCCTTTGCCATATTCTCCACCCCCTTTCGCAAAAACCCAGTGCTTTCTAAATAATAATCTCTCCATCCCTCCTTGATAGACATTATTAAACTCTGGTCTCAGTATATTTCCTATTCTACATGTTTCATGTCAGTGAGGTCATATAACATTTGACCTTTTGTGTTTTACTTTATTTCACTCAACATAATACAGGATTCACCCATATCTATCTTGGTTCCTATCCAGACAGGGTTTTTCTTTATGACAAAATAATGTTCGCTTGTATGTATGTGCCACATTTTGTTTATGTTTTATATGTTGATAAGTATTGGAATTACTGTTGTGAATAGCACCTCAGTGAGCACTGAGGTGTCTGTTTGTGTCCCTGCTTTCAAGTCTTTTGGGCATAAACCTAACTGGAGTTTCTGTGTGGTGGTAGGTCTATTCTAACTTTCTGAAGAATTGCCAAACCGCTGCCACAGCAACTCTGCCATGTGTGTTCCCAACAGCAATACATGAGGATTCTGGTTGCTCTCCATCCTTGCCAACACTTGTTATTTTTTCTTTCAAAAGCACTTTGTTGGTTATTTATTTGTATTGCTGTATTCCGTGGTCACGTCTCTTCTCCACGAGCCAGAGTGGATTTGTAAACAAAACGCGCAATGCACTGATGAAGACCCTGATGGTTGAGAGGCTCCTGTTTTCTCTCTGAACCTTGTCATTCCTTGCGTCTGCCTCTCCACTTGGACTTCTGCCTATGCTTGGCCTGAATGTTTTGTCAAACTCTCCTTTGCCTAAAGCTCCTTATCCTGCTTGAGTGGTGACTTCAACTTCAGGGTGTGTGTGTGTGTGTGTGTGTGTGTGTACACATACCAACAGCTTGTTTGAGAGTTCCAAGGTTAACCCTAAAATAAATATCAGAGGATATAGGGTCTTGGGGAGAATTTTGAAAAGAAATGTTTGTTTCTACTTTTCTAACACTCCGCTGCTGGAAAAGACCTCAGTTTGTGATTACTTTGCTCCTGCTTGCTAACCTGAACAATGTACAAGGGGTATCTAAAAAGAAGTTGGAAAAAGTGTGTAAGAGAGAATCTAGAGGACAGCACCGACAGAGGGGGAGTAGAATGCGTGATAATATTTCCAAGGACATCTGTTGACACTTTTTGAAATAGGTAGAGGCAGCTTATTTTTTTTTCTTCTCCAAGTAACAGATTTGGTGTTGGAACCCACTTGCAGAAGTGAGGAGTCAAGACAAATCATCATCATACTTATTTTCCAAAGAGGTTAATGAGTTCTCAGAAGGTGCCTGAGATTCAGAAGAACAAAATCTGATCCAGATGTTTTCTCAGTACAATCCACTCCTTCTAAGTTTCTCTCAATGTACCTTAAGTAGGAAACTGAGCATTCACTGCTTTTAATAAAATGTCCCTTGGCCTGAGCCCCGGTGGTGTAGTGGTGTTTGTTTCTACTGTGGTTGTGCGCGGGACTGTGGCCCACTGGGATGGAGGTTCAATTCCAGCAGTGGGGCTGGGCCTCCTACTCCTACCACTGGAGAGCAGTGATGCCCCCCCCAAAAATAAATTAAAAAAATAAAATAAAATAAAATGTCCCCTTACCTTCTGCATCAGTCTTAGCAGCAAGAAAATCTGTTGGTCATCAAAGCACTCGAATTGAGAATAGGTAAGTGCACCGAGACCCTCCAGGTATGCAAGCACCTCCCAGCCCAAAGCAGGGACCACACTAGTGCCCATTGAATATGCAAATTCACTTATCTGGGATTGTCATAAATCTAATGAGATAAATTTTATTAAATGTATTCATGGATGTGAGCTGCATGAATTTCATAAAAGAAAATGGTAGATTTTGGTAGAGTCTCCTCAACATTTGGATTTGTTTACTTTATGAGAACCATCTAGTGATAAAACTGGCTTGAATTTGACTCTATAAAAACTCTCTCCAGCTTTACCTGAGAAAACACCTATTTTCTTAGAGGAAACAACCACTGCATGTCCCACACTTATACCCCCTTAGATTTCCCTCCATGCGACGCAAGGATTGTCAAGTCCCCACTCTCTATGGGAAAAGGTTTAGTGATCTTAAGACATTTTTTCATTTCAAATAGGAATCTCAAATAAGCATTACAGATGCAATCATCTCTAAAAGGAGACCCAATCTTGTCCTTTATTTAAAAACATCCTTCAATGATTCAGATACAAACATGCTCTTACAACAAGGCCCTTGAACCTCTCCTTCCTCCTTCTGAAACAAGCACTCTCTTTATTTTCCATCGCGTCCCATTCCCAACATGCTTGCGGCTCCCATCTCCTCCCCCAGCTTCAGCACTTGGGCCACATCCTCCAAGAATCCTGTCCTCCTTCCAAGCTTTACTCACAGATCCGTCACTTAACATCCTATTTGCTTCATAATGTTTTCACTCGGATCATCTATATTCCATACCATTGTTTTTTGTTTTTTTTTTTTAGGCATCCCTGCCCTGGTGGTGGGAGTAAGAGCATACCATTGTTTACATATATACTTCCTTGTTTTGTTCTGTACTGTCCATTTTTCCACCATACGGTGGTACCCAGAAGGGTAAAGAGTAGATTTATTTATTTATTTATTTATCTATTTATTTATTCACCAAGGAACCTCTTGTCACTTAGCAGAGTACTGTTCACACACCACGTCTTCAAGGAACACTTGCATCCATAGACCAACAAGGATTTAGACGGAGCCACTTCGTCTCTACTCCCTACCTACTACCTATTTATGCTTTTTATCTCCCCATGGCATCCGAACATACTTTGGAGGACACTCCAATGAAAACTTAATGATGCAAATCCATGATCCCAATCCCTGTTTTACCACCTTATATATAGATCGGTGGTGACCGAGGCCAAAATGCTTTGCGGGTCTACATCTAAGCTTCCTCATCCTATAAATTGGAGATGTGGTTGGACTTCAGCCCAGGAGCTATAAGAAAGTTAATATATGCTATTATTTATAACACCATCACATAAATGTTGGCCATTGCTTTTCAGGCAATAGTTTCAAAAGTTTCCAGCAGAGAACACAAAAAACCTTATATTCACTGCAAGAAGCTTTGAAGCCACTCAAATGAGGAGCAATGATGTTTGTTTTAACTATGTAGCATCATATAGATTCTTTACTTAAGCTATAAAGTGATTTATAGCTATTACTATATATAAGCTATTATATATACTATTCTGGACAGTATGTCTCACCAACATGAATTTCAAAGGACATTTAAGTAATAGAGTTCTAGACTTCAAAGCTACCTTCACACTCCAAAGGAACAGCGTCTTATGTCATTAACAGGAGTAATTAATTTCATCTTAATAGATTTGTATGCTGAACAGTTTCCCTAGGGCCAGAGGATTAGTGCAGAGATGTCTGAAAAGATTTTGTAATGGCCCAATTTCATAATTCAAACTCAATTCCAAAGATTGAGCTGTCACTAGATTTCCTGGCCTACCTCTCAATATAAATTTTAATTGTGTTTATCTTAGAAATTTTCCTTTTTCTGTCTTTCACTTATAACAACAACCCTGTAGGTATATCTGATCACTGTAACCCAATTAGGGGTATGTTGATTTATCTTTTGACACTGCTCCTTGAAGCATTACGGTAAATCTCTGTGTTGCTATTCAGATCATGTATTGCTCTAAGCAGTTGGGCTGACTAATATTTGCTCTCCTGCTAAAATCAGAGTGGTAAGTCATTAATCCTACTGAATAATTAACAAATATGAGAGAGATCGAGGAAGTATTATCGACATCTGAGAGAAGTTTCAGGGATTGTCGGTTCATTAGCAACAATAATGGGTGAAGCCTCTTTCCAGCTTGGGAAAGTTCTGTCGGCAAGAAAGACAAGAACTCTGGAGAGAATGCTCATGTGCCCACCAACTGTAAGCAAAAGCTTAACAGAACTAGGGCCACTCTTTCAGGTTCCCTATTGTTATTCTAATTCCATCTATTACTGGCTCTTGCTCTTGGTCTTGCGCTTACCCTGGTCCTGATCCTCCCTTTTGTCAGTTCCTCTGAAACACAAAAGGTGAATCTGTTGTGTCTCAGCTCTGGCAGAAATAGGTGACCGAGTTATTTTAGTGAACATACGATGTTCAGCGTGCCCCCCTGTTTCTATCCAAACACCTTACAGTTTAATTACTAGAATGCATTTCCTCAGTTGGGATGGGTACCCTGACTCACTGCCAACAGGAAGGTGATTCTGAGTCATGGCGACTCCTTGGGTGGCGAGTAGAGCTCTATGCCACAGAGTTCGCAAGGCAGGGAGTTTTCAAAAGCAGCACGTCTTTCAAGGCGCCTCTGGGTGGGTCCCCAAAGCCAACAGATATTTATTCGGCGGGGTTCAAAGTCAGAGCTAAGGTGCTGCTGCAGAGGAAGGCATTCCCTTGGTGCTCACGTGCAGTTGAAGAGGAAGGTCCTTATCACTGTAGGCCTGGCATTCCTGGAAGGTCTCCATGTGTCCTGCATTCATCGTCTCCTGGACCTATGGGGTCCCCATGGCAGGCACCTGGGTCCAACGGACACACTCCCCTCCGAGCTCTTCCTGCTCGATGCCAGTGCAGCTCCCTCTTTGTTGTGCCTAATTGAATTTGGGGTGTTGCATCTCACCCTATGCCCTTGATTATATAAGATCAAGCTTGATCTGTTGAGATCATTGATCAGGAACAGCTACATCATTCCATAATTTCACATTACCTCAACAAATAGCTGCCATATCGTGGCCCAACCAGATTTGCCCATATTTGGCATTGGGGTGAGGAACAGGCCAATCCCCGACAGCAGCCAAACTGCAAAGGGAAGTTAGAGTAGAGAATAGAATTTAAATCTTCCGGTTCAGATCTCTGGGTCTGTATTTGTTTTATTTGCTTATCTATACACTTTGAACTAACCACTTTTTAAAGCATTTCATTTTTGCTATAAAATGATGAAAACCAGTATTTTTACCCATTCTAACCACATGATGAAGTTGCACAAAACTGCATAGCAAAAGAAGTTCAAGATTGGCCCTAACCGGGTTCATGGTACATTTCCTCCATGTGTGGGCATGGAGGGAAAGTAAGAATGTTCATGCAGCCGGCGGAGTGGGGCTCAGAAGGTGCAGCAGAGATTGAACGTGGACGATGAGCTGCTATCCTTTGTATAGTCTGCGGATGCTGAGGGCCTTGAAGCTTGGGATGGAGATGGCTTCCAGCAGAGAAATGTTATTTGGACGTCTTTCTCGTGGCCATAGCTTGAGATCTGCTGAGGTACTCAGAAGGAGTTTGATCTCCGGCCCCTTACCTTCAAGGACAGGGCACCTCCCAAACAGTGAGAATGGATCTCTTGAGTCATGAAGAAAATCTGTTGAGAACATCTTTAAGCATAAGAGGCTTGCATGAAATAAGGAGACCAGAGAGCACCTGGGGACTAAACGGTGGCAACAGTGGAAAGATTGTAGCTTGTGAATCATCTGAAGCATTATCCCAAACACCCAGCAGCTTGCTAGTAAGCAAAACCATTGTTAGTCCTGACGGACTCTATGCCACTAACCCATTATAGCTCTCTGAATACATCGATTGCCTTCTGACTGATGCGCCTCATTTCCACCAGCTCAGCCTGAATATCTATATGTGATTACAAAGAGTTTATGATAAAATATTCGGTGGAGAGGATAGAGACCCCATCCTTAATTTTTAGAGGATGGAAATGATTCTCCCCCTCCATGGAAATATGATGGCTGCCAAATCTTCATATAGAATTTCATGGAGGGCAGTAAGGGAGGCTGTTGTGTTTTAGAAATCCCTGAAAAAACTAAAAATCCCTGGATCAAAGTAAAGGGTGACTGTTCACATCCAATGATTGGTGCATGTCACTACCGACTTATTTACCTATTGCATTTACTGAAGTCACAGTGCATTTATACTTCGATAAATATTAATACACTTGAAGGCTAAACACTTTAAATTATAAAATTACTCTCATTAAGCTATCACTCTAAGAAAGCTCTCCCTGTCGCTATGCTTTTCAGGCAACCCTAATTTCATTGCCAGCACAGGGCAAGGTATGTGGCATTATCAACAGGCAATTTGAAGAAGAAAAATATGGACACACACAAACATTCATAGACACACATGCCCTTCTGCTGTCTTAGTCTCAAGACCCTAAGCCTCACAACTTTGAAGCCCTTTTGAGCAAATTTGGAGGTGCTAACTGACTTGAATAAGCAGAAAACCAGTGGATAATAAGATGTGGAACATTTGTCAGACTTGGGGAGATAAAGCCGTCATCTACTTGTTAAAAGTTCTCATATAATAGTGGGGTTGTGTTTCAGTAAGCATTATCCAGAAACCCTTTTAAAAATTCTGTTTGCTTAAATTTCTCAAAAGGAAACTAATTATTCAATATAGCTAGTGTGTCTGGGTCCCTCCTACTCGGTAACCTCACAAACCCTAGGACTCACACCAAGAAGCACAGAGAGAGACACAAATACAAAAAGATAAGGATAAAATCTGTGTTTTTAATATGCACAAGCCTGTGGTTAGGTGTAATCATGGATCACTATAAAGTGTGATCAGTTTCCTATCACTAAAAAGATGTTGCTATCGAATGCACTCTGCTTCATAGCAGCCTTGTGTATGAGAGTAGACATGTGGCCCATGGGGATTTTAATTGTTGGTTTTTCAAAAGTACATTACCAGGACTTTCTTTCTAAGCACCCCTGGATAGGCTCAATCTGCCAACCTTACAGTGAGCAGCAAAAAGTTGTACAACTTGTTCTACCCAGAGATGTCAGTGCCAATGAAGAGGGTGCTCTTTCCTAAAATAGACACATGCCAGATAATCATGCAAGCCAGCCTGATCATTTAAACTCTCCCTTCCATCGACGTTTTTCCATTCTGACAATATGGTGGAACACACGGGAAGTGCTGGTGCCCTCACAAGCGCCGCGGTGATTCACCAACAACCTGGGTCCTGTTCCCCGGAGGTGCTCCAAATCAGGTGAGAAGGCAATCTGATTCAGGTTATCACTCAATATAACCCAGTCAATATTACAGCAGAGGTTTCAAGGGGCTTCAAAATGTTTCTGGAAAATAGAATGAAAAGATAAAAATCCCATTATATTTTTAATTGCATTTGCCCACTGACTTTTAGAAGTCTCCTCATGTGGTCAGGAATATTGCAAAGTGAAGATTTCATCCGGAAAAAAAAAGGCATGGTGAGATAGGAAGGAGGAACCACGGGACTCTGGGTGTCAAGAACATTCCACGCAGAAGCAGTAATGTGTGGAAAGAGGGTGAGTGGAGATCTTGGTGTTTTCATAAATTGGACACAGGGAAGAATGAGGCTATCTTGTAGGCTAAGGTGTGCTTTAAAGCCTCTGAAGGTAATCATGCTTCATCTACTAAGAACGTGCAACCCTGGAGTAGGCCCTCTAGACAGCTGATGTCTTGCATGTCCAGAAGGCCTAGCTACAGGTGAACACCAACTTCTGTTTCCAAGCCAAGCGAGGAGACACTTTGTGGGTCCTTAGCAGTCCCGAGGGGAAGCTCAGCACAGGCGTGGGTATTGCTTTTTCATTCCCACCGGTTTTCTCTCAGCAGCTTGTTGAAAGCTCATGTGAACAGAAGAAAGAAGTCCAACGTCCATCCTGAAGGAAGAGGCTATTTTAATTGCCATCAGCATCTTCCATATATACTGCCCTGTTCAATTCTTTCAACAGAGTTATAGCAGTGGATAGGAAGTCCCCAAATTAAGCAACAGAAGGAGCCCTCATGGTACAGTGGTGATGCATTGGGCCAGTCACTGCAAGGTCAGCCGTTTGAAACCACCAGCCATCCCTTAGGAGAAAATTGGACTTTCTCTTCCTGTAAAGAGTTTCAGTCTCACAATTATTTTTCACACGACTGAACTATTCCATTGCATGACATGTGGTTGCAGTGTTCATAAAAAGGATAAAGCAAGGGAGTTGCAGCCTCAGAGATACCCGGGGACGTTCTACCCTGTCCCATAGGAGGCACGGGCACTGACTCACAGGCAGTGAGTTTGGTTTGCTTGGTTTACTAAGTTTAGTGAAACCTGATACTTGGAAAGAGAAGGAGGACCGGCTGTGAGTGGCTGTGGAGTGAATTTTCAAAGATACTACATTAACTATATGCTACATATGCATGAAACCCCAAGCCAAGCCTATTGTCAGCCGAGGAATTCCATCCTGAGGCAGCCCTACAAGAGAGAAGAGGATGGCTCCGGAGACCTTTCCAGGACCAGTTCTCAAGGGAGAAGCTGCTAAGTTCAAGCCATAGACTTCTAAGTTCCAATTCCAAAGCTTACCCCATTGCACCACCAGAGCCTTTTGCTATATTCATAGTGCCTGGACTACATTAAGAATAGCATGTAAGGCAGCTGTGATGGCGGCCCCCGGCCGGACTGGCCCTCGATTGGTTCACGAGGTGCTCAGAGTCTGGTGGCCAGGCCCGCATGTCTCAGGGAACTGGGTAAGCCAGCTGCCCTCCTCCTCAGGCTACCCACGGAGATGAACATGATCTCTTCTTGCCTTGATCCATCACCCTGACATGTCTGAGAACCCCCAGGTCCTGCGAGTGGCTCTCCTAGGAGCCCCCAGTGCAGGGAAGTCAACACTCTCCAACCAACTCCTGGGTGAAAAAGTGTTCCCTGTCTCCAAGGAGGTGCACACCATGTGTTGCCAAGCTCTGGGTGTCATCATAGAGAAGGAGGCCCAGGTGATTCTCCTTGGCACACCTGACCTTATCAACCCCGTTAAACAGAAGAGACACCATTTGGAGCTCTCTTTGCTGGAAGATCCTTGGAAGACCTTGGAATCTGTTGATCTGGTAGTGGTTCTCTTGTGTGCCTCAGACAAGTGGACTCGAAACCAGCTCAGCCCCCAGGTGCTCCTGCATCCTTGTCTTGAACACAGTAGTTTGTTTGAAGCAGAAATCAGTTCTTGAAGCAGAAATCAGTTCTCCTGGGGCTCACTGCAGCCCTCACTGAAGGAGTGGTCAATGGGAAGAAGCTCAAAATAAAGCAAGCCTTCCACTCACCCTATAGTCCCAGCCCAGAGGCCAAGAGTCCAGACACCCAAGCCAGGAGAGCCCTCAAAGAGCAAGCTGGCCACACTTCCAAGAAGTCTTCGTGTTATCAGCCTTATGTGAAGATGATGTGAGAACACTGAAGCAGTACCTCCTGACACAGGCCTGCCTGGGCCCTGGGAGTTCCACAGCAGAGTCCTCACCACCCAGAGTCCTGAGGAGATCTGTGCCAACATCATCCAGGAGAAGCTCCAGGAGTACCTACCCCAAGAGTTGCCCTACAACATCCAGCAGAAAACCAAAATCTGGCATGAGGGGTTGGCCAGCAGCTGGTGATTCCACAGAGGCTTCTGGTGCCCAAGGAGTCCCACATGAGGCTTCTGATTGGTCAGAAGGGACAACTGATTGTGCGGATTGCACAGGAGGTGGGCCGGAACCTCATGGACATCTTCCTCTGGGACTTGCAACTCTGCCTCTCTGTGAAGCTTCTCAAGTGGCCCCCCCTCTCCTGGCCCTCTCTGGACAGCCCAACCCAAGCTGCTGATAGAAGCCCCTGAGCAGACCTGCCACTGCCCAGGGGCCTGTCAGGATTGGTGAGCAATTGACTCTTTTGCTGGCCTGTCCAGCCTTGTCAAGTCCACATATCACCTGCCTAGCCACTTGTCTTGCTGGAGGAGGGAGCTTGCCTTGGCTCTGTTCTCAGGCAGCAGCTCTGACTGCGACTCTTACCTACTGAAGACTCAGAAGTTGCCTCCTCCCCTCTTTCACGGGGAGCAGTGTGGCTCTGCCTCCAGTGAGTGTCGAGTCCTAAGCATCTCACAGGGAGGAGCTCACTTTTCTGGGCAACCACACCTGAGAACCAAGTAAGGGTCTGTTTGCACCGCTCCTTCCCTCGTGAGACCCAGGTCCCTGGTTCTCTCCTGAGGCCTGGTCTTGGGTGTGAATAAAATGACAAAGAGAAAGAAGAAGAAGAAGGAGAAGGAGAAGGAGAAGGAGAATTATTATGATGGTGAGCATGGGCCAATTTACTGCTCTTCAAAGCTACTGAAGCAAAATCTGACTGCCATGGCGTCAAGTCTGATTCGATGTGTCCCTATAGGACTGGATATAACTGCCCCGGTGGATTTCCAAGGCTATAGATCTTTATGGGAGCAGAAAGCCTCACCTTCCTCTGAGGACACCTGGTGGTTTTGAACTTCTGACTTCTCAGTTAGCAGGCCAGATTTAGGAAAAGAAGCATGAGTCAAAAAAAAAGTGAAAAAAATGCATGAGTCATTCAGTCACTGAAAAAAACAAAAAGATCTATAAGTATTTCTGCATCACTCAATTACCTACTACCCTTCTTTGAAGTGTTGTCTAATGATATCAAGGAGTTTGCCTACTGTACAGAAAAAAAAGGAAAATCCCACAATTTGATAACTTTCTTAGATTTTCAATACCAAGTTAAATTTTGCCTTTCCTTTTCAGTCATTGAAAGATTTCTTCCTCTTAGTCCATTCCTATGTCTGTGCCTTGTATTCTGCTTTTATTTCTCAGAAACTCAGCATTATGAATTATGCCCCCCTCGCTCTTTGAGCCCCTTTTCTTTATTGAGCTTGTCCTTCTCAAGTAGGGTACTTCCAACTAAGAATGTCCAAACTTTATACACCTTCAAACACATTGTTTGTTTTAAAAAAAATTCCTTTCTGAAGCTATCAGCCTTCAGCTGTGACCTTATGGTTGCATTTTTCTTGTGCCGAGCTAAAGAAAACATTTTCTCTTCTTGTCCATTCACCTCTATTCATTCTATCTGCCTTCAAGTTCATCACCACATGGAGATAGCACTTACTAAGTCTCCATGCCTGGAACTTCACTGATTGCTTTCCAGTCCCTACTTCATTGTCTTCTTGTGGTCTCTATCCCTGCTTCTGTTGACTTTTTTTTTTCCCCTACTTCCTTTTTTTTTTCTCCCTTTTTTCCCCCCTACTTCTCTGGCCCATTACAATCCAAATAAAGTTGCTGCTTCTTGGCCTAATCTTTAAAGGGTAGGAGTTCCTCAAGACTCTTCTCAGTCCCTATTCTTTTCTCACCTTTCAACCTCACCCCAGACCATGTCACCTACCCCCACAAATCATCCATCACTGAGAAACAAACAACAATGCCCAAATGTGCTATTTCCTCAATGGATCATCTGTATGAGTCCATAGTAACAGGATCAACTGTTTATAGGCATCTCCACTCAACATTTCAATTTTAGTGCACCCAGACTGAATTATGATCTTCCCAACTAAATCTTGAGATTTTCATATCTTGTCTAGCTCATTCATGCTGTTACTCATCTTGATGTCTACACTAGAAGTGAAAGAGTCCTCTTTGAAACCGCTCCTTCCATTATGGGTCACATAGCATCACATCCTAACGCTTGGTTGACTTTATCTCTGAGGTGTATCTAACTCATCCCTTCCTCACGCTCTTTCTTGTACCTGTCCTAGGACCTCTAGCCCTAACACAGCAAATCCCTGGAACTTGCCACCATTTTGCCAAATGAGTTCTCAACCCAGCAAACAGAGTGGGATGCCACTCCTTTCTCTACCAAACTGCCTCCAGATGCGCTTCGTTGTTCCTGCAGGATAAAGCTCAGATGCTGTGGCCCCATCCTAACAGATCTGGCCCTCTTGCTGCCAAGTCAATGGGGCTTCCTTCAGGATCTTGTCCTGCGCTAGAGGAGGCTGGCCTGGCCTATGCCATTACCCTCTGCCTCCTACTTGCCCTCTTGTGATAGCTATTCTTTAGAATATGAGTCCTTTCATAATTTTATGAATTATGAATTATACCCCATGACACCATGAGGCCACAATATTCCAGGCTTTCTTATTTAAGAACTGTTTCCCTCACGAGTCTGTCAGCACTGTGACACTGTATTTCCAACTCTCGTTATATTGTCTAGAATATAGGAAAGTTCTGGAGTCACTGGAGGAAGGAAGGATTTAAAACCCGTACACGCAATCCCCTCTGCTCTATTCCCTTCCCGTATTCCCATTACAGCCAGTTAAAAGGGAAATCAGTGCATCCAATAGGAAAATAGAGAACAGTGAAATGATAAAAGAGGAAGAGACAGGCATCCAGAGCAGACTCGCACAGCCCTCACTTGTTCCAGAGCCCAGACCGAGTTGCCCATGCTTGCTTGGCCATATGCTTGCAGTCAGAGCAGTGGGAGTCCACATGCCACAGTGGAACTGCACTACACCAAGTTTTCAGTGAGGAGTTTCTCAGAAGCAAAGTGCCAGACCTTTCTTCCAAGGAGCCTCGAAGTGGACTTGAACCTTCTGGTCAAGCGTGCTAATCACTTACACCACCCAGGCACTCCTCTTGGGGTATAATATAGGACACAGCTATCTTTGAGGTGTTTATGTAACTATTAATTACTCTTAAGTTGCAGTGGTTAATTAAGTCAGTGATATGGTATATGTCCATGATGGGTGGGGTGCACAGGTGTAACAGATCAGAACTGTTTGAAGGGTAACTAGAAAGAAGCAGGTTGGGGAAGAAAAGAGGAGGACTTCTTAGAAGACCAGGTCTGATGGAAATGGGAGAGCTACATGTGAACTGAAAATAGAAGGGAGATGGGAGGGGGTGCCGCTGGACAGTACCCACAAAGAAAAGGAGGCCTGACTGCTTTGTACTGTCTTACGATATTGTCCTGGGTAACAGGTCTAACAGGGCTTGCAACTCTGTTGAATGCACAGAGTGGAGCACGCCAGCCTGTCCCTGGGTCTGAGAAAAACAGAAAAGAATAAAGGGGAAAAAAAGAAATTCAGAAAGTCTTCCCAACAGCAAAGACTATATCGAAAGTCACTGGGAACGAGCAGGCTGAGAAAGTATAGAGTAGTATATCCTTTCTCCATGAGAAAACTGTGCTTTATCTTTTTTAATTTGCAAAGTAAAACAAGAAAATAAGGGAATTTTGATGTCTTTCCCCATTGTGTGGCAAGCCCTATGCCTACTCTAATGCTGTGAGTTTCCTGAGTTTTGTCCATTGTTCTATGAAGTGTCTGGCAGGATGGTGGGTGACAGTTAAAGCACCCAGTTAACGTTAGATAGCACTTTTTCTATGGCTTTAATGTATTTCTGCCTCCTACATGCAAAACATGAAAGTTTATTTCATAAAAGCAAATTTTAATGTCAATAAAATCACAGGACACACCCTGACAAGCTTCTCTATTTGAGAACTTTTCTTTAGTCCCTCGGGTTCCCCTGGAGAGAGAACTGAGGTACAATAAATTTAGATATAAAATGATGATAAACTCGAAAATATTTCAATATGTTGGCAGCAAAGCACAAACCCTAGATAAGTAAGATTGAACCCTTCAACAGTGACAGTCGTGGAGAATTCTGGTATTAATTTTCATGTTACTTGAAATGAAATTTCAGGTTAGAGCTCAACCCTCTCAGCTGGAAATTTTCTGATTAAATCCTGTGCCCACTATGGGGAGAGCTGTCAACACAGATCTCTGATGGGAAGATTTAGTAGATATAATCCACAGTATGAATATTTGAGGTTTCAAATCTACAAGTTTGTTGGCACCTTGGAAAATGTAGTCTTTAAAATGCTTTCCCTAACTGTATCTGGTGCCTCAAGATTTCACTCCAGAATGCAGCCAAATTCACCCTGATATAGTGTGTGTGCAGAAGACAAGCAAATTCAAACCAATTGAAAGAGCTTTCTTAAAGAGTAATGGATAACTGAGAAATAGATGTCTGTGTTCAATTCTAGTACTAAAGTCCCAGAGTGGTGAGTGAGTTGAATAGGAAAGTCTCTCTTTGTTTCTTAGAAGTCATTTAGCATAAAGAAAAAGATGGGTTTTTTCCCAGGGATGCTTGAAGAGCTAAGAAATGAAGTTCTGTCTTAGCTGTCTGTCTCTCTTTGAATTACCCAGGACTTCCTGTTCTTGGTGACTCTCTGTGGCATCACATGCATTTGTGTGATTTTGCCAAAGAGAAGGACCCAATAACTAAAACCTCTGACTTTTAAAAGGAGGTTTCAGAAAGTTCATGGGGAAAAAATAAAATGAAATGACAATGGAATTTTTGCCACAGATATTTTGAAACCCCTTTTATAACCACAAATCTTTGCAAATAAATACAGAGCCATGTAATAGTTTAGGGGGGGGGGTGGTCCTGAAATATTTTACAAATGCTTCTTACTCTTACTTGGTCTTCTAGACACCACACTAAAGAATATGCTCACCTTCAAGTTCTGGTACACACTTTATTTTCATTTCTTGTCAAATTGCCATTTAGAAAGGAAGCCATAACAGGTCACTAACTTACCAATACCACTGATCAGTCATTGTCTCTGCACCCATGAGCTGGTTCTCTCTAAACAGGAATGATGAGCAGCAGTTGTCTGAGATATGCAGATTGAGTTCAAAGTTTGTTTTGTCTTCAAGCACAGCCTTTGCTTTTCTTTTGGGCAGCCATGAAAAGGCTCACGCTACTTTACAAAAGCCAAGTCCTCACCTAAACAGATGTTATTTTCCCAAGAACTGACCCAGTATTCCCAGGCTAACAATCCTCTAATTCTGGGAATATCATCTCCTCCAAGTGCTAATTGTGTTTAAGATAACTTCTAATCAATATTGACACTGGGTAATTCGTCACCACTGGGATGGCTAAAACAAGATATTGTGCTTCCTCCAGGTGCACATTAAATTATTTTGGAAAATGAATCACAGCTGATACCCCAGCCATGTACTCCCTACTCATTCTGTGATCTCTATTCCAGGACCAATATAGAATCTGTAGAATGACTCATGCACTTGGTATAATGACTCTGTTTAAGACCCACCCCTGACGCCCACAGACTCACATTTACCTCTAGGAAAATAGTCTAATTTAATGCATAATTGTGATGAGGGGGTGACTCATCATTAATCTGCCCTAAGTCCTCTCTAGAACACATCGTTTCCATCAATGTTGGGGGGGGGGGTGTCTCATTTACAGTGTTGATTGGGCTTGTGAGCAATTTTAATCATACTGGTGTGCAGTAGACTTCGTTGATCACCAGTAAGCAACCCTGCTCAAATCAATCCTGAATTGGAAATTCTGAGCTGGTGAGTTCAAAATGTTGGAAAAACAGCACCATCTGCTGGAAAGGGGCAATAGAAAAGGGCATGCTAGCCAGACGTTGACAGTCCAGGTCATGTGGTATGTTTATGTGAGTATATGTTTATGACCATGTTTATGGCCCGTGGGTTGTTTCCTTGATAATGAGACATGATGGATTAGTGAGAAGAGTGCAGAGTGAAAGTTAACTTCCTATCCTTGTTCAGCCTCCCTTAAAAAATGTTTTTTTTTTTTAATGACATAACCTTGAGGACATGAATTCTTAAAGGAAGATTTCTTCACACAGATGTTGGAAAAGCCATCAATAGTACCTGAACTGCATGGGTTCTGGTCATAGTGCCTGAGCTTCCTGCTTTGTTAGCTGAGCGAATGATAGTTCGAGTCCTCATTAGCCCGACCATCACATTCAGGCTCTAGGGTCTTAATGTCATGAAGTCCAAGGTAAATTCAGTAAGACACAAAGGGAAGAGCTGATGGGTACCAGCAACACATGGAGAGAGAGACTGTGTCCGCTTCAGCAAAGTCACTGGAACAAGAGCTTTAAAAGTCCAGTTATGACTGTGCCATTGAACTTCTAAGAATTCATCCTAACAAAGTCATCTGAGGCGTGGAAATAGTTATAATAGAACTGCTTATATAAAATTTATTTGTGATGACAAAATACCAAAAATCTATTTGATGGTGCAGCAGGAGTGGTTAACTAAATCGTGGCACATTCACCTGGTAGGAAATTGCTCCTCCTGTAGCCCGGCATGGAGACAGTGTGGGAATGGACCCTACCATATCAGCAATTGGAGCAGAGCCAACCCACAGAGCCCCTGAGGAGCCCCAAGAATGGACTTGGGGGGGCAGCCCCTGGATCTCCCTCAGGACCGGAGGGAGGGTCTCATGGGGACCAACAAACAGACCTGGACCTATGTAGGGTTTGGGGGCTTTTTTGTTTTCTTTTTCTTTTCTTGTTTTTGTTCTTTCATATTTTTTTCTTTCCTTTTCTTTCTTCAAACTTTTTCTTTCTTTTTTATTTTCAAACTTTTTCTTATTGTGTGGAGTAGGACATAAATGATTTGCCTAATTATATGGGTTGGGCAATGGAAGGGAAGTCTGGGGAAAAGGCAATTGGACTAATGGCCCCCAAAGGTAGAGGGGAAAGAAGGAGGTGGGAAGAAGGGTGTGGTGAGAGGACAGTGTCATGGACAGGGGAATAACTAGGGAATTGAAACCAGCATCTAGGAGAAGTAAGAGATCCTGTGAGTATTAGAGCAATACCAAGCTAGTAGAGAGGAAGCACTAAGAGGTGGAAGAAGGGGGAAAGTGATGGCATGGCAGGAGGAGACAAAAGGAAACAGAGTTAAATTCTAGGAAGCAAAGGCATAAAGGGAGATTAACAGAGGTGTGTGCTGATATAAATACATTAATCCATAACAATAGTGGTATTGGCCTATGTACATATATTTATATGGCAATACACTGAAGCTGCAGATGGGCTTTAGGTCTCAGCTCATATCTTCCCTCAATATAAAGACATTTTAGCAAATTGTCATTCTGTGATCCTCAAACCACACCCCCCCTACTCACCCACCCCCACATGGGATCACTGAAGACAAAATGGAGCATAAGCTAATGTGATGAAGACCGAGGCTAGTGAAGACAGATTAAAAGATATAGTGTCTGGGGTCTTAAAGCTTGAAGTTAAAAAAGCAGCCATCCCACAGTGAAGCAACAAGCCCACATGGACGAAACACGCCAGCCAGTGTAATCATGGGGTGCCAAGATTGGGCAGTGGGTACCAGAAGATTCACAACAAACAGTAAACAAACAAGCAAACAAACATGCATTGGTGAGAAGGGGGAGGTGATGGAGTGGAGACACAAACATCATCTGGGGACAATGGAACATCCCCCACAGAGGGATCACAGGGAGGGGGTGAGTCAATCAGGGTGCAGTAGAACATTAATGGGTCACACAATATACCTCTGTTCCCTGGAGGTTTCCTCACCACCCTACCCCACCCCTACTATCACAACATCAGTGCTGCATCCCAATCTAGAGCATGTACATAGGTAGAGGCAAGAGATACACTCACCACACATGGAACCCAAGAGCAGGAATGGGATTAGAGACACCATAAGGATGCAGGCAAGGGGGTTGGGGGAAGAAGTGGGGAGGGAAGAGGGAACTGAATGAATTGCACATAACCACACACACACACACACACACACACACACACCCAGCCAGGGGGAAGAGCAATAGAAACCAGAAGGGTCAGTGTGAGATTTGAAGATAATTATCAATCCACAATCTATCAGGGGGCCAGTAGGCTTGTGGGAGGATGGAAAGAGGAGCTGAAGGGTTCGATGGAAAATAATGTCTAGAAAAGGATGATGGAATATATGCATGAGTATGTCGGGTGCAATTGATGTATGGTTTGTAATAAGAGTGTAAGAGTCTCCAGTAAAATGATTAAAAATTAATTTTGAAATATATATACACACACACATATAATATATAATATATATAAATGTATATATACACACATATATTTCAAAATTATATATATACATATATACACACATTTAAAAAAGAGAACCATGTAGTGAGGAACCATCACATGAGAGGTATCCACATATATAATTTTTAAGTAAAAAAATGAGACTATGAAAGTGGATGACCAGTATAATAATTTTAGAAGGAAACATATACTGATAGGCTACAACATTTTGATAGTGGTTGTCATTGTTGACAGTGTCGATATTTGGGGCAAAATCATTCTGTGGCATGAGGGGGAAGGGAAAGGGTGCCATGGGCGTGGTTGGGTGTTTAACAGCATCCCTGATCTCCTCTTAGTAGTAGATGCCAGTAGCACATAGAGATATGACAGTCAAATATGTCTCTAGCCACAACCAAATGTCCCCAGGGAAGGGGGATGTGGGGGAAAACCATAAATAGTTGCGATCTATGGGATTAGGAGAAAGCAATAGAAGCAGTAGGTTTCTGGACATGTCCCGTACTCTGCCCTCCTTGACCTGTGACTGGCTGGAGGAGTCACAAGTAGAACTTGGAGGACAGCTGACTGGATAGCCAAGATCCTACCTGAAGGGACATCTGGGAAGTGGGCTTGACTTCCGGCCAGAATAACTTGTAAGAGACATATTTCCTACGCCACACAGATTAAAAACCTTTCTCTGGCATATATATGACTCAGGAATCTGGACTTTTTTTATTTGCACTAAGCATATTCCTTTAAAGTCAGATCTTGACAAAAAGAAAGGATCCCTGGAGGCACCATGAGCTTCCATCGCAACATTGACAACTGGAGCCCACCCAGTCACTCTCCTGGAAAAAGACATGGATACGATGCTGAATTCTATCATTATAAACAGGAGGGAGTACAGATGGGTGACCCGAAGCCCATCAATAGGTGAAGTGACATCCTCGTACAGAGGGGTTGCAGGGAGAAGATGAGCCACTAAGAGTATAATGTATGAACAATGAAATATGCATCTTTCCTCTAGTTCTCAAATGCTTCTTCCCACCCACTATCATGCTCCCGGTTCTACCAGACAAGTCCGGCTAGAACAGGGGATGTACCCTGGTGTCGGAAACATGGGGAACTTAGGATAGATATTCCCTCAGGACCAGTGATGGGAGTGGTGATCCTGGGAGGGTGGAGGGATGGTGGAGTAGAAAGGGGGAACCAATTTCAGGGCTCTACATATAACCTCCTTTCTGGGGCATGGCCAACAGGGAAGTGAGTGAAGTGACACATTGGACAGTGTACAACATGAAATAACAATTTGTAAATTATTAAAGGTTCATTGGGGGTAGGGAAATATGGGGAGGTGGAACTGGGGGCCTAAGAGGGAGGATGTTTTGAAAGTGATGATGGCAACAAGTGTGCAAATGAGGTCTGCATACAACTGATGGATCGTGAGGGGAGGTGTATGAGTACCCAATAAAAAGATTCATTTAAAAAAAGGAGGGGGAGGGGAAAGAGGAGTGCTTTTTTTTTATAGAGGAGCTTATACTAAGGGCTCGAGTGGAAAATGTTTGGAAATGAATGTGACAACATGTGTGCAAATGTGCTTGATACAGATGATGTATTGAATGTTATAATAGCTGTGAGAGCCCCCAATAAAATTATTTAAATTAAAAAAAATTGTGGCCAAGGAAGCCTTATTGAGCAGTTCTACTCTCCCCTAGGGGACTCTGCAGGAAGAAATCCACTTGGCAGTGGATAATTAGTTGATGGATAAGATTAGATATATCCTTGCTCATGGAGAATGACGTTATGTGTAACTTTCTTCTTAATGCATTCTACATTATCCTACGTTATTTATTCCACAGTTAATGTGAATTAGTTTAGCATAAAAATAAATGTGTTTTTAAGAACCATGACGGCAGGCTAGGAGACAGACATCCTCATCTTGGGATCATTGCCTTAATGTAATCCTGCTGAATTTCATCTTTCTCCCCCATCATTTTAAAGTAGAATCTTGTTGTCGTCAGCTGTCACCAACTCATAACAAGTCATAGCAACTGATGGGGGAGAAATGCTTTCCAGCCCTGTGTCATGGCTGCGATCAGCAGCAGATTAAGACCGACGGCCATTTAGTTGACTGATTCCCAGAGGTCGCTTCCAGGCCTTTCTTCCTAGTCTTTCTTCATCTGGAAGCTCTGCCAACACCTTTTCAGTGTCATGGAGAAATGAAAGCCCCACATGGAGACTGTGGTAGTTGTGCATGAGGTAACTAACCTCGAATCATAGGGTCCCTCCTGGAAGGTGAAGTTCCAGCAGGATCACTGCTTCCCCCAAAGGGACACATACTTAAAAGTGAAAATGAAAGCACCAAGTTATCTCCAAGGTGTTTTTTATTATTATTATTAACTAGGTGATCCGCACTGCCAAAAATCTTCAAAACTGCATTTTGTGGGTCTCACTGGCTCTTCCCTCCATAGGTACCACATTTTACAGTAGACCCAATCATCTTCATTATGAAAAACTGGAGGCAAAAAGGCCAATCGACTTTACTCTTCATGGTCACGATTTTTCACAAGTGGCCCAGGTTCAGATGGGCCAACAGCAGATGAGCTTTCGGGGAACATGTTACAGAGTCTGTTTTCTGTCCCCGGGCCCCAAGTAGTACATTCTGTCTAACATGCTGGTAACCTGCAAGATCTCCTTTTGAAAAACGACTCTTTGAGACTCAAGTTCAATATGTGGAAAGGAAGCAAGTCTGAGGCCACTTAACTGTACAACAATAACTGAAATCAAATAAAGAAGGAGCAAGCCATCTCCCTTTCCAATTTTTTGGAATGAAATTTCTACACCACTGAAGTATCAGTGTGTGTGGGCTTAGCCACAAGCTAAGTTACTGAGTCTGTAATAAATACTGAAAGCAATGATTTAATAAGAAAATGGTAGTCAAAGGTAAGTATTATATGTCCTCAAATAATGCCAGAAAGAATATTACGGAAGATATTAAGAGACTGGGGGGATGGGAGAGGAAAAGATAGTGCTATTTAAAATAGTTTTTAGCAGCCTTAATTGAGGTCTAATTTGCATCGACATCCATTCCTTTTAAATGTATACAGATTCCAGGAAATTGTAAATTTATATAGCCATACTACCATCATCCCTTTTTAAGGTCTAAAGCCTTCAATTGTCCAAATAGAATTTGAATCACCTGTGAAGGGACAGGTGTGAGGTTGTGGACAGCAAAAGGATTGCGTTTCCTTTTTGCCAAGGAGTGCAATCAAAGAATGTAGTTTCCACAGAGGAAAGAGGCCTCCTGTCTTAAGGGCCAGATATGAAGAAAACCTTCCTCAGTCTGTGCATATGTATGTAGCTTCTATGAGTTACCTTGCCAGATGTCAGCCCCACTTTCCAGGACATGTCAATTCCAAGTCCCAAAAAAGAAGACCCTGGAGAGCCAGTGGGTTACATTCAAAATTCTACATATGATTCCTCTAACCAGATTATGAACCAAGCTGAGCACCGAGTAATGTGCAAACATAGAAATCACCTTGTTATAAAACAAAAAGAAAAACCTGGATTTCTTCCAAGCCACTGGCGCTCAACCAAGGGTTGTTTTAACTTCCTCACTCCTTCCCGCCCATTCACTCACACAGAGACATCCGTCAGTGTCTGGAGACATTTTTTACTGTCACCAGGGGGAAATGCTCCAGGTATGTCATGCACAGAGGCCAGGGATGCTGCTGAACATCCCACAGCAGCAGGCACCTCCCCACCCTCACCACATACTCAGCACAAAGAATTAACTCACTGAAGACGTCTGTGGTGCTGAGGCTGGAAAACACACATTAAAATTTCCTTATGTGCCTGCTACTCCCCAAGATAGACAGAATCCCTAGCAGGATCCACTGCTATTCCTTATAGTTTGAAGGGTTTTTTTATTTTTTTATTTTTAAAGGGGGCCCTGTGATCACTTTCAATCAGGACTCTAAACAGAGAGTCTGCTAAACCCGGTCTCATCCAGGCAAATATCAACACGACAGAGTCAACATGCCCCTTTCCCTCCTCTGCCCTCTGCTGAGAACCTGAAGTGGGAAAGGAGTGCAGAGAGTCGACCCTTCCTTCCTGTCTTAGGCATCCTTTCCTGGTCACTCGGCTATTCCTAAACCTCATCGATGAGCAGGGGTGGCATGGCTGGCAGGGTTACAATCTCAAGATGTTTTCACTTTTACCAGTTCATCAGAGGATCCTCCCTCCCCTTCCCCCAACACACACTCCCAACCCTTCCTCACCTGGCTTCAAACTCTTTCTTTGACTCCATACCCTTCCAGCAGTCCCATTCTCTTGAATCGCGTTCACCCACTGCTTCAATGGCATCCATTTTTTAAGGTATCCTCAGCCAAGATTCTATTCTTAAAGTCCATTGTTGACACTAGATATATCCATTTCCATGTAAACCATATGTTGGGCTTCATTTTCAAGAGAAACAAAACCCGTGATACAAGAACCTTATATCAAGACTTGAAGTCAAGAATGTGATTATCCCGATGGCAGGTAGAAGAAGGAAGGTGAAGTGGGACGTGGGAGAGCACAGATCAGTGCACAGAACTGCATGAAAGATCCAAGGTTGCCAGAACATGGCAGGGAGACACAGCTCCCAAGGTTGAAGGCCACATGTCCAAGAGAGAGAGACCAGCCCTCCTCAATGTACCTCTTATCAAAAGGTCATACTCCTAAGGAGATGTCATTAGGTTGTGTCCTAAGTGAGAGGTTGGACTTGGCTCCTACCCTCCCGCAAGTACATTACGTTCACATAATATCTAATCATCACACCCCAAAACATAGTTGTTTACCACAACAGCTATCTGTCCATTTCCATTATTCAGGAATCTGAATGTGACTTCACTCGGTCCTCTGACACAATCAAGATCGCAATCAAGTAGTTGACTAGCACTGCAGCCTCATCTTAAAACTCATATGATCATTGGCAAGATTTAGTTCTTTGATGGCTCTTGGACAGTGATCATTCTCAGTTCTCTGTGATGTGGGCCTTGGCACAGGAAAATTCACAACACAGCAGCTTGCATTATCCAAATAAATAGGCAAGAATCAGAGAGTGAGAAAGAGAAAAGGCCTCCAGTGTTAGAAGTACAGTTGACTTTCTACGTAGCTTTACCTTCAACAGGCACACACACCAATCCCTCTAAACCAGTGGTTCTCAAACTTCCTAATGCCGTGACCCATTAATATAGTTCCTCATGTGGTGGTGACCCCTCAGCCATACAATTATTTCAGTTGCTACTTCATCACTGTCATTTTGCTACTGTTGTGCATTGGGCAACCCGGGTGAAAGAGTGGTTGGATGCCTAAGGGGGGTCACAACCCACAGGTTGAGAACCACTGCTAAGCAAACTTCTTGAAGACCCTCTTGCTCTATCATTTGGTCAAGGGAGGAAAAAACCTCTAACAATAGCTAACAGATGCCATATTGCTTCAACAGTCTCACCCAAAATGTTCTCTCTCTTGGGTTAATTAGCATTGCTCTCTTGCCTAAGGTAGGCAGTGGGCTGCCAAATGCTGACCAGCACCAGTCTGGACCTTGTCTCTTTTAAAGTGCTAGCACTTTGCTGTTGTGTTCCTTCTTCCATCCTAACACGTGCTGCCCTCAAGTTGGTGTTGATCCATAGTGATCCTAGAGAACTCTTTATGGGAATAGCATGCCACAGCTTTCTCCTGAGGAGTGGCTGCTGGGTTTCAGATCATGTTCAACGCATACCCACCAAGCTAGACACCACGATCTACTCTAAAATAGTATTTGCTTTCCTACTTGAACCGAGAGATTTGGTTCCTATACACCTGCCCTTGGTTCCATGGAGAGTGAGTAAACCATTTTGAATTGATTCAAAACCTTGGTCCAGACTTACCCAGTGGCTCCTCAGGAGAAAGTCCAGCAAGTTTTGTCTGTAAAGATTACAAAGTAGCAAACCCCACTAGGTTTCCTAGGCTGTAACATGGAGCCACACTGAGTGGAAATGACTGAACAGCACCCAACAACAGATAAATCTTCTATTACAAGAATCTATCTCACCGGTTAGAATCCTAGATCCAAGTGATGACCTGGTTACTTAGAGAGCAATTAAGCCCAAAGAGAAGGGCACATAGGGGCATGATGTAAATGTGTGTTATTGTGATTATATGAATCGTTTCTGCTTGTACACATGCGACAAAATACATCTAATGCATAATTCAATTATGGCTTGTTTATTGAATGTCAATTGCACCTGACTAAAATTACAAGAGAAAGGGAGATTGAAATCTAGAATAGTGAATTGCCTGATTGATAGGTTGGAAGGAAAACTAAAATATTTCTTTTTCTAGGCTTTCTAGCTAAGTCAGCTCTTTCAAACACTACTTAGGGGACAATGTTTACTTGTGTTTTCTTCTCATCTGCTATTCATTCACTGAGCCATGCTAAGTGTTTCTGTGCAAGTTTCAGAAGACTTCCTCACATACAAGGGCAGATCAAATGAATTGCTACAAAATTATAGAAACTTA
>PVJH01021542.1:0-38384 GCA_004026705.1 Nesogale talazaci | reverse complement strand
GGCTCCACAGCAAGCGGCAGCCACCACCTATTGGGTTGTATTAGACGCCTCTGCTTCCTGTTGGTCAGGGAAAGATCTCCACCCGTGGGTTACAGGGATGACTGAACGCACAGCTCCTGACTCCGGACAAAAGAGATTGAGAGCCATTTATCGATTACATGTGTTCACAGCCCATGGGAAAAGGATCCTGCATGCTTCACCCAGCTACGCAGAAGTTCCCTCGGGAACAGAATGAGCAATTAGGGCCTGTGAGAGACAGCCTCTGTTAGAAAGAGGAGGCTGAAGTGGCTCCTCTGTGTTTTGCTTGATAAAGAATTCCCTGGACTGATCAAAGACTATATATAGGTCACTATTTGGGGGTCACTATTTGGGGCACTGTGACAAATCACCCTGAGAAGGAGAATGGTGTGGCCGGGAACCTTATCTGCATGATTAAATGAGCAAGGGAATTGTCAGTTAGGAAATGTGAGGGTTTTGCCTCAAATATCAAGACCCACATAATTCTGGACATTAATGGTGGGCCTTCTTCCACAGATGGTCGTGAGAATGAAATGAGGTAACTTAGGGGAAGGGTTTGACTTGATATCTGACAGAGAGTCAGAGGTTAATTAATGACGACCACTGTTGCAGAGTAAGTATGGGTGGGCATGCTGTTTCCTATGAGGGTAGGAGCTCTAGTCACCTTTGGGTTTCTGCCATGTTGTGTTCTTCACTCTGGAAATGGTTGGTAAGTTAGCAAGCACCTTACAGAGAGCAGTGGCTTGTGAACATTACTTGGAGAGAATGTAGAAAAAATGCTGAAAAATTTCCAGGAAATTTACCCTTCAAGGTCAAGTATTGATTGGGTTCTTCTAGTGATTGGGATGCACAAATCATTTCTCCGAAGGCTTCGAGGCTCTGAGAAGGTCCACTCAGTGATGTCTGATTCTCCCAGGCAGAGTCTGAGTTTTTGCTCTTCATGGTCCTGGGTGGTTGGGCCTTCATGAACTCTAGGCAAGCCAATCCAAAGGGAATTTCCATAATAAAAAAAACTTCGAATCGCCAATTATAAAGAAGCGAGACAATTAAGTGGTGGATAACCCACAGAAGAAAAATGTAGCAACCTACTTCTAAGCAGATTGCAGTCTTGGAAACCTTATGGACCAGTTCTATCCTGTCCCCTGAGGACCACTATGAGCTATAAGTGATGGAGAACAGTGAGTTTTCTGGATGCTGCTGTCAAATACCTGTCAAAGGTGGTTCTGTGTGTGTGTGTGTGTGTGTGTGTGTGATGTGAGTATAGAAAAATCTGATTCCCATTCAATAACTTCTACATATTTTCTTTTGTGACATGAGCAGTAGTCTCCCCAATATAATAATACTCTCCCTACTACCTCCCTGGGTTCCCTGTTTCCAGTAGCTCATCTTTTCTGATCTATGCAGATCAAGAGGCAGTTGTGGGAACAGAACCAGGGGATTCATCATGATTTAAGATGAGGAAAGGTGTGACAAGGTTGTAGCCTTACACCATACTAATCCAATTTATATGCTGAGCAAATCATCAGGGAACTTGATTATATGAAGGAGAGTGCTGCCGCGGGATTAGAGGAAGGCTTATTAACAATATGCAGATGACACAACCTTGCTTGCTGAAAGTGAGGAGGACTTGAAGCTCTTGATGAAGATCATGGATTGTTGCCTTCATTATGGATTGCAACTCAATGTAAAGAAAGCCGAGATCCTCACAGCTAGAACAATAGGTAGTGTCCTAATAAATGGAGATGTCAAGGACTTTGTCTTGCTTGGATCCACAATCAAGGCTCCTGGAAGCAGTAGTCAACAGATGTATTAGGTCAATCTGCTGCACAAGAACTCTTGAAAAACAAGGATGTTACTTTGAAGACTAAGGAGCACTTGACTCAAGTCATGGTAAAATCCATGGCGTCATATGCATATGAAAGTTGAACAATGAATAAGGAAGACTGTAGAAGATTTGATGCATTCGAATTGTTGGAAGGATACTGAAAGTACCATGGACTGCTAAAAGGACAACCCAATCTGTCTTGGAAGAAGTAAGTTAGAGTGTTCCTTAGAGTCAAATATGCAAGACTTCATTTTACAGACTGTGCTAGACTGGATAGGCTAGAGAAACGAATTCATAGAGACTTATATGTGTATAAGAAAGAGACCCGGGCTGAGCCCTGGTGGTGTAGTGGTTGTGCGCGGGACTGCGGCCCACTGGGACGGAGGTTCCATTCCAGCAGTGGGGCTGGGCCTCCTACTCCACCACCGGAGAGCAGTGATGCCAAAAAAAAAAAAAAAAAGAAAAAGAAAAAGAAAAGAAAGAGACCCATATACAAGAATAGTGGATTATTGAGGAAACATCCCAGCCCAGTCCAGATCAAGTCTATAAGTCCTATATTAGCCTATATGTCCGATATCAATCTCTAAAGGCCTCTCTGACTCACAAAACACATGCAATGATGCCGAATGCAGGACGATCACAGGCCAGTGGGTGGGACGTCCAGCGGTGGTGTAAGCATCTCAGCACGGACAGGAATCTTCACGCGGCTCCTCCAGTTCCCAGGGCTCCATCAGGGAAGGTCCATGTGGTATCTCCTCAAGGATGTCTCCCAAGGAATTGGCCTTGTCAGTAGAGTCTCCAAGGAAGTGAACCCAGAGAGAGAAGGGTCTCCCACCTCGGAGGAGGAAAATACAGTTCCCAGAATTCTCAGGAGAAGGCCATGCCCACACAGAGGGCGCATTGACTATAACCCGATTGACAGACTAGACTCCACCCCTTCACTGTTAATCCTATCAAGGCCCAAAGTGAAACCAGATATTGTAAGGAGAGGTTAATCCCTGGGAAAGGACGTCGTGTTTAGCGAAGTGAAAGGATGGCGGAAAAGAGGAAGGCCTTCAACAAGGTAGAAGGACACGGTGGCTGTATCCATGGACTCGGGCATAGGAACAAGTGTGAGCACAGCAATGGTCTGTACAGTGCTTCCTCCTGTTGTGCAGATGATACCTAACAACAACATTGGTTGCTTGGTTAAAAAACCATCTCCAGGAATGGGTTTCTTTTTAGGTTTGAAGGGTATTTAGGGCCCATAGTCTCAAGGGTTTCACTTTTTTTTTTAGCTTCTTAAAAATTTATTAAAATCATTTTATTAGGGGCTTGTACATCGTTTTTCCAAATACATAAATACATATACTGTGCCAAGCACCTTCACATACCTGCTGCCGTTATCATTCTCCAAATATCCGCTTTTCCACTTGAGCCCTTCATATTTATCTTCATATCAACTTTCTATCCTTACCCTCTGTCCCTGTTCCCCCCCTCCAACCCTCAATACTTTATAAATTATTATTAATCTGTCATCTCTTACACTGCCTTATATCTCCCCCTGCCCACTCCTCTGATGTCTGTCCTTCAGATAGGAGGTGGTGTGTAGAACCTTGTAGTTGGCTCCGTCTCTCTACCCCCACCTTCTCTCCACTCATCTGGTAACTACAATCTCACCACTGGCCCCAAGGGGCTCACCTTTTCTGGGTTCCCCATGTCTCCAGCTCTCCTCTCTACCTGTGTACCTTCTCCAGTCCAGCTGCATTTGTAAGGCAGAGTTGGGACTATGATAGTTGGGGGAGGAAGCCTTCAGGAACTAGAGGAAAGTTGTATTCCTCATTACTACTTCATTGCACCTTGACTGGCCTGTCTCCTCTCTGCGACTCCCCTGGGGTGACCAATTACCCACCCGTGGGCCTTGGGTTCCCACCCTGCTCTCCCCCTCATTCATAGTGATGTGATTCTTGTTTTTTGATGCTTGATACCTGCTCCCTTTGATCCCTCTTGATCACACAGGCTGGTGTGCTCCTTCCATGTGGGCTTTGCTGCTTCTGCGCTAAACAGCCACTCATTTATCTAGTGGAGGAAACAAATGTGTCCAGCTTCCAAATGATAAAGTGTCTGCGGTGCACCTTTTAATGGAACTTTTTGTTATTTTTAATCTTCCACATTTTTCTTGCATTGAGACCAGGACCTTCTCTCATGATACTGATCAGAGTAGGAAGTAGTGTAGTGGTAGCCAGGCACTATCTATTACGTTTGATCGCAGACTAGTGAAGGCTATGGTTCTTGTGGTCCATTAGTCCTTTGGCCTAATTGCTCCTCCTATTCCTTGATTTTCTCCACTCTTCTTTGTTCTAGACAGGAAGAGACCAATAATTACATCTTAGATGGCCACTTTCAAGCTTTTAAGACCTCAGTTGCTAACCAAAGTATAACATTGTCTTTATGGACTATGTTCTATCAACTGACCTAGGTGTTTTCCAAGACCATAGTCCTTATCTCTCTAGTCCAGAGATTCCATCCTTAAAGGTATTGAATTATGAATACGAAATTTGCATAACGTTATGCTCCACTATATGCCTGCATATGAGTCACATACAAATACATATTTAGAAATATTGTCTGTGAAACTAATATATGTGTTCATATGCTAGTTTATACCACTAATTAGGCCTATTATTGTTGTTACTATTATTGGTGGATTGTATATGTAATAGCATTGACCTTGCTTTTGTACTGAATTACCTCCCAGTGGCTTCCTTTGCCTTGGTCATATTGTGCTAACCTCCGTTTTATTCTATAGTACTGTGGTAGTTAAGATTCTGTGTCAACTTGGCTGGCCTAGGATTCTCCCCAAAACGTAATCAGCTCCATTATGGGATTGATCTGTC
Organism: Nesogale talazaci; assembly: GCA_004026705.1. Taxonomy (NCBI): domain Eukaryota; kingdom Metazoa; phylum Chordata; class Mammalia; order Afrosoricida; family Tenrecidae; genus Nesogale; species Nesogale talazaci. The sequence continues at coordinate 33,665 of PVJH01021542.1, read as the reverse complement.
TTCTGTGAGTAGCCACGCAGTTGTGGGAAAAATGTGGTGGAGTGTTCCTTCATCGGGCCATAGCCTCGATACACTTGAAACGAAGTTTCACCCAGGGTGTGACTTGGTGATAGGTGCTAATGAGCTCGTTGTAACTCACAGAGACTCTACGTACAACAGAATGGAAAACTGCCCCAGCCTCACCATTGTTCATACTATTGTTGGAGCCCTGGTCTACCTGTTAATCCAGGTAGACGTAAAACTAGGGAAACAAATTCATCGACACTCGTGTGTCTAAGAAAGAGCTTCATATAAAAGAACAGTTGTATATTACAAAAACATCCCAGCCCAGTCCAGATCAAGTCTCTTAGTCCAATATTAGCCCATATGCCCGATATCAATGTATAAATTCCTCTTCAGATCACAAAGCACATGCAATGATGCTGACTGCAGGAAGATCCAGGCCGGCGGGTGTAAGTCTCGTGGATCCAGTGGCGGTGTAAGCATCTCAGCGCTGGTAGGGGTCTCCACGTGGCTCCTTCAGCTCCAGATCAGTAGTGTAGCTCCCTGTGTCTGGTCAGCAGGAATGTCTCCCATGGAGTGAGTGAGTGTACCACTTCCAGCAAGTTATTTCTCTCCTGAGTGGCCCCAAAGGAGGTCATCAAGCTGTGACCTGAATGACAGGTTAAACACCACCCCTTCACTCACTCTTAATATTCTCACGTTGACAATAGATTGTGTACCTACCACACTATCCATGGTTGTGATCCACACACCCAAATGCCTTTGCATAGTCAATGAAACACAAGCAAACACCTGGTATTCCTTGCTTTTAGCTAAGATCCATCTGACATCAGCAATGATCTCCCTTGTTCCATGTCCCCTTCTGAATGCAGGTTGAATTTCCGGCAGTTCCTTGTTAACGTACTGATTAACTGTTGTTCAATGATCTTTAGCAACTTAGACTTATATAATTTAGCACCGTGGAAAGCTACCTCACTAGTTCTGGTTGGTCTGGAGCCTGCATCTGGTTCATCGGTTCACCAACACTGGGTGCTATCTGTCAAGTCACACTTTCTATCAGTCCAACAGGGAGGCTGATTTGCTTGTCCCAAATTCACTCACCCCAACTTCCACCGACCTGTAGTTTTCATGCTTCCTGGCTCCTCTTCCTGCTTCCTGGTTCAGGAGCTAAGAGAGCCAGAAAAAGCCTCCAGTTTAACATCCGACCCAGGGATTTGAGCTAAATTGGACTTAACTCCTACAACTGAATGAGCCACTTTCTTGATATAAAAAAATATATCTTTGTTTCTTCAGAGAACCCCTAAAACAATTAACTTTCTCTTTGCCCAAGTTCCATTTTCCCACAGATTATTTGAAGCCCTCTTGTCCATGTCTGCTAATTAGGTAAGTGGTTTCCCTCTGTCCTGCCATCACTGGTAAGTATCAAAGAATGTTTCCTTTTGAGGATGACATTTGTTGTGATGTCTAAAATAAAGCTTTTGAAGGAAGAATTCCTTGGTCTATTTCCCAAGTGTTCTACAATAACATGTATTCATTTAAAAATAAATAAAATAGATATATTTAAAAATCCTGTTCCTTGTAATCATGGCACCAGCAATGTGGTGGCTATCACGCCTTGCCTTCTTTCCTCCCTGCGTGGATACAGAGTCTGAGAAAGTGGAACATCAGGAGAGACTGGGCCTGCCAACTTATTCCTGCTATTTGGGACGGAATGAGCCCCCATCATTCATATTCATATACACTACATGGGCAATTATATTGTAATTGTTGGCTTTTCATTTTACTGTTAATTCAATAAGTATTTCCTGAGCACCTAGGTGGCCACCACGGTTCATTCTAAGTTTCTTTTTTAAAAACAATGTCATTTATTCATTTTTTGCTGACTCCAGTATTCCTACATTAGGTGCTCCTGCCCCAAACAGAAAGTGGAGTGGGGTGTGAGTGATGAGGAGGCAGGGCCGCTGGACTGAGACTCTGGAGGCTACAAGGGGGGCTGGATATCAGCTACAGTAAAGTTGACCGTGAATGCCACAGTCACGGTGAGAGTAGGGGGGAAAGTGACTAATTGGGTAGTAACAGACACAGCTGTATACCCTGCAGGGGCTTGCTAAATATTGACTTGAGAATGTGGCAGTGGGTGACAATGACAGTGAAAAAACAACCAGAGAAAACAACGGAAAGATGGACAGCTGTGCACAGTCCGAGTGTTGGATCCTACAGGCCTGTTTGATGTTTGTGGCTATCGACAAGGGTCGGAAACGGGACAATTGGCAGTGAAAGTGAATGTATCAACCGAGTGACAGCTCTGCCCCTTAGGTTGAATGTGTAATTAAAAAACTGTGATTTTCTTTGAGGGGGAGGGGGTTAGTCTGACGCGACAGCTCTCAGAAGGACTGAATGCTGACACTGCAGATCAAACAGTTGCAATCGCAGAGGAAGCTCGAGAAGTCCTGAGACAATTTGGGCGGTAGGACCGGTCGGGCAGTGACAACGTGACAGTGAGCTGCCCTGAGCCAGCTCTGACGTGACCTGTCTGATACTGTCTGGGTCTCCCATAATCTGCGACTGCGGTACGCAGCGCCTATAATAAAACGAGTGGGAAGAAAACTTCGAGGCCAACGAAATTCTAAAAAAAAAAAAAAAAAAAAAGGGCGGGAGATGGATAAAAATGTGCCCAAGACACCTCGATTGGTGGACACCCAGGGGGTCAGCCTATCACGTTCGACTAACGCCAAGTCCCTGGGTTCGCGGCTCGGTCAATCCTCGCCTTGCACGTGAAAATGTTAAGAAAAAATAAAGAGAAGCCTTTGCTATCTACTTTTCGGCCGTTCTTTGAGGCAGAATCGTGACCCGACAGCTGCACCAGCTGCACTTTCGGAGGGGAGAGGAGGGGGGGGAAGGGCCAAGTGTCTGAGGCCGGAGCAGATCCCAGCGGCGGGCCGATCCCTCGGCTCCCGAGCCTCCCAGGAGGCTGCGCCGCCGCAGCCCCGCCCCCCGCGAGGCCCGCCCCCACCACGTGACCGCGGCGCCCGGAAGGCCCGCCCCGCTCCCGCTCCCCGCCCTTCTGCGCCGGGCTCAAAATGGCCGCTTTCTGGCGTCGGTGGCGCTGTTGAATGGAGAAAGCTTTATTGTTCCCCTCGGGCAGGAGTGTTCGTGTCCTCTCTGGCGCTGTCAATAAAGAACGGCAGTTTGAATCGGTGCTGAACAGGTAACCATAGAAACGGGGCTGGGGCTCAGCGTGGAGACCCCCTGGGCGGCAGAGGCCCGAGATGAACCCATGAACCCGTTGCCGTAGTCGAGTCCCCACTACTCGGAGCGACCCTCCCGCTCGGAGTGGACTGCCCCACCCCCCGGGGTCCCGTCTTCGCGGACCGGGCCCCCGCGTCCTTCTCCAGCGGGTTGGAACCGCCGAGCGTTCGGGTTAGCCGCCGAGCACTTCAGCGCTGCGCCACTAGGGCTTCTCCGCCCGCCCCCCCCCCCCCGGGCGGCCAGCGCCGCGGGACGCGCTCCACTCCGCATCGCCAGGCCGGCGTGGCGACACTTGCCCGGGGCGCGGGGCACCGAGTGCAGGCCCACGGCACGGCCGGACGGAGAGGTCGCCGGGTCGCGTCCGGCCCCCGGCCCGCGGAGCCACGTCGGGCTCTTGAACCCCTCGCCCCCAGCCCAGCCCCATCCCAGGCCTCCTCTCCGGGCCTCGGCCTGGGGACAGTTTCCCACCCCTCACTCTGCATTTGTCTGCCGGACACGAAGGATGTTAACATGGAAACATCTCGGTGTGGATGGAAAAGTGGGTGGGGGGGCGGGGAGAGGCACGCAAGAGTACTGGGACATTGAATTTGAGGTCAGTATACGAAAACCCATTCCAGCGCCCGCCGCGGAAGTTGTCTGGGAAGCCGGTCCTGCGTTTTGGGCTGCGGGATCGCCCGGGGCTGCTTCCCCGCTCCTGGGGCGGGGCCGAGCAGGTGACTCCTGACCACGCCTGCCTTTCATCCTCTGACCTCCACGGCCGGAAGTAGTTGGCCTTTCACCGAGTTTTCAGACCTGGACGCTTGAATTGTTGGCTGCACCGAGCCTCGAGAACCTTGGAGTTGGCCCGACAGTGCACGGTGTGCTTTCCAGTACTTGTTACGGCATCGCTGACTTCTTTTTGTTTTCATTAAAAATGTGTGTGTGTGCGCGCACGCGCGCAAATAGCAAACATACTTTCCAGCAGCTCCTTCTGGAAGCCGGGTGCTTTCTGCTGTCTGCTGGCTCGCCTTGCCTTTGTTCTGCTCATTTGTAGCGTGCTGATTGAGAGGTTTTCATTTTCTCTGACTCGAGGAAGGCCAGGATCTGACTGGGAGGCACTTAGGGGCTGTAATAGGTTATTAACCAGGATTCCCCAACTAAGGTTAGCTGTTCAGACCCACCAAGACGTGCCCTCAGGCCTTCTGCCCAGCATACCCGGTGTCCCCCTGAGTCCCAATACCTGGGATGGCACATGACTGGTAATTGGGCATAATACCCGCCTCCCCCCGCCCCTCGTGCACCAAAGTAGGACCTCGCTCTGCTCCATGAGTTTTCCTTGGTGGGATTCTTCTTAAGTAGCTCACCAGACTTTTCTTCTGGGTGCGTGGAATGAACTTTGAACCGTGCTTAACTCAGGACTAGAACCCCTTGTTATTCGCTGCTAGTTAAATCAAGAGCCTTTCGCTCAGAGGCCCAGCCCCTCTTGCGTTTGACTTTGTTCATTAAAGTCTTTTCTCAGTTCTTTTGTCACTCTGGGCCTATTGGTTGTACCTAGGACTCATATCCAAATCTTCATATGGTTCGTGGAGATCCAGTGCAGCCTCAAAGGGACACTTTCCTGGCTAAATCATCCAGCACTCGCCACTCCGGCTTCCCACTTTGCCATCCAGACGCCTCTCATCACTCCTGTTAGATGCCGGACACCCCTGCTTGCCTGTGTTCATTCGTGATTCACACGTTCTTGGTCAGACAACTCAAATCCCTGCAAATACAGTGTTGAACAAGACCCACACGATCTAATTTAAATTCTAGAGGGGGCCTGGACAGATGGCATGCAGGTAAACAAATAAGGATCATTCCAAATGCAGCTGTTGGAGCATGCACCATTTGTGGTGTGATTCCTGAGTCCAGCGGCACTCGGGCGGGGTACTGCTGGAGCACTTGGGCTGCTTACGGAGGGGTCAATGGTGTGGACCCACCAGCTGCCCCCTGGGAGGAAGATGTGACAGCTTGCTTGCATAAACTATCCACAGTCTTGGAAGCCCTCTGGGACAGTTCTCAGGGTAGGATCACTGAGTCAGACCTGACGCGTGGGCGACCCAGTATGCTGGGTGTTCCTTTGCCGGTTATCATTTAATCTGCATGCCAGCACAGGCGGTAGTGCTATTGCCATTTTACAAACGAGGAAACAGAGACCCAGGAAGGAGAAATGCCCAAGAGAGTTGGTGGTGGAGCCTTAGTGGTGGCACACTGGGCTGCGATCTGCTAGGTTGGAAGTTTGAAACTGTTAGATTTCTCAGGTGGGAGATAGATACTTCAGCCTTTGATTTCACATGGGAAAAATTCACGTGGAAGCCTAGTTTGTGGTCCAAGTGAGTTTTTATAAAGAATAGAGCAGTGGTTCTCAACCTTTCTAATGTTGCGACCCATTAATACAGTTCCTCATGTTGTGGTAGCCCCCCGCCCCCATAAAATTATTATTATTATTTTAGCATCACTGCCCTGGTGGGAATAGGAAAGCCCGCCTTGTGCCTGGAGAGCTGCTGCTGGATTTGACCACCAACCCTGTGGGCCTCAGCCCCACACACAACCATTGCGCTACCAGGGCTCAGCCAATAAAATTATTTTCATTGTTACTTCACAACTGTCATTTTGCTGCTGTTATGGATTGGGTAATCCCTGTGAAAGGATCGTTCGATCCCCAAAGGGGTCGAGAGACCCACAGGTTGAGAACCACTGGGATAGAAGTTTCAGGTTTTGCAGTTAACTCAACAAAGGACTTCACCCCCCCTTCCCCCCCACCCCCCCACCACACATACAGCTACCTGAGGCCAGAGAGAGAGAAAGAGTATGGTTGATGGTACTGGTTGAACCCATTGGCTGACTTAAGCCCACCTGGCCTAGATTGAGCCAATCTAGGTGTACCAGCCACCTAAGTGTACCTACCCCCCACCCCCACCCTGGACCCCGAATTGGTGCGTGCCCAGTGGACAGCCTGGCTCCTGTTCTGCTACCTAACAAAACCCCCAGCCTCTCTGTGGAGAAAGACAGGGGTTTCTACTTCCATGAACAGTTCCAGTCTTGGAAACCCACAGGGGCCACCGTACCCTGTTCTGCAGTCGGGACTGTCTTGATGGAGGTGGATTTTGAGAAGGGAGTTGGAGCTAGGGTGACCTCAGATGGCCCCTCCCCCTGTTGTATTGTTCCATCCATTCATCGTCTGCCTCATTGACTTGGGCCTCAAGAGCAGGGCACACACCTCTATTTTTGCATCCTCAGTTGCTGGCCAGCGCCCACAGCATGCCATTTCCAGTGAGACATTAAATAAACACGTCCCGGTTTCTTGTTAGCAGCACACCTCTGAGTGCCTGCTGTGTACCGGGTACAACTCTGCCAAACCCTCAGAAGAGCCCGATGGATCCGGCCCGGCTTTCTGGGAACTAAAGCCTAGTGGCAAGAACCAGTAAGGCCATTACTAAAATGGTCCCACAAGGTGGCAGCTACCACAAGCGAAGCAAAACCGTGCCGAGCAAAACCTGGGATACCCTCTTTCTGTCAGGGTGGCCAGGACAGACCTCTCTGCAGCAGAAGAGCTGGAGCCGAGCCTTGTTGAGTGAGGTGTCCACTTCGGCAGGGGGAAAGGAACGCAAATGGAGGACGCACCTGGCAGCAGGTTCTGAGCTCTTGGGGTGGGCTAGAACAGGGAGCGCTGGAGAAACGAGAGGCCTGTGGTTGCGGTTGTGATATAATGAAGAGCTATGAGGCTCTCTGCCCAGCCCCCCCTGCACCCAGTGTTACCACTGCCTTCGCTGCACGCCCTTGGGCAAATCACACTTTAGGTGTCTGATTTGTAAAACGTCGATGATGGTACCTTCTCAAAAGGGTTTTGTGCGGATTAAATACGAGAAAATGCAATCATAGGATTCCTCGTGTTTTTTTCCTCTCCTTGTTATTCATATTGCTGAATTCCAATTAGGGAAGGCTAACTAAATTTGGCCCCAAATGGAAACTTATTTAATGTACTAAATAATGAAAATCCAGACGTGTGTTATTTCAACAGACAAAATTAAAGCTTTGTGTGTGTGTGTGTGTGTGTGTGTGTGTGTGTATGAACGAGGCATTTCTTTCTCAGGGGAGGGGAGCAAATCTTTCCTTAATGTTTCTGTTTAGAGAAGAACACTCCAAATGGTATTTAAGTTTTCTGTTTTTTGAAACCAATTATACCACTGTCTCTGCAGAGCAGTTTTTCCACATTGTAGTGTCCGCCATGGCAGCCTTGCCTTTCATAGGGCACACTGGGAAAATGGTAGGCCGGTTCCAGTTGGTAGGAATTTGCAAATGACTTCAGCTTCACTTCTAAAAGTTTTCCAAACAGCAGAGTTGCCTCCTTTACAGCAGAGCGCTTGCCGACAGTTTCAAATGGCAGGCTTTGCGGTAGATGCAAACAGGGTGATGTGTGGGCTCATGAGCCTGAAGAACTGCAGAGGCAGGAGTACAACCAGGGACCTGCATAAGACAAACAGCAAGGTCAAGTTTTCCTGTGACCGGTGTCTGATAACCATATTGCACATGTCATCAGAAGACATCCAGGAGCCACGTAAGTGAGGCCAGGAGCTGGGCAGAGAGTGGCATGTTAATGCAATGTTAAACAACAAGCCTTGAATTAAATCGCTATTTCAGGTTTGGGTGGGACCTTCCCATTTATAAAGCATTGCAGTTTTACTCTGTGATTTAGGTCTGCTGGGTTCCAGTAAAGAGTAGGTGGTAACACTGGCTTTGAAGGATAATCTAAAGCTGCAGGAAGAACTCGGGCATACCAATTTGTTTTCCAATCTATTTCATTTCAGTTCAAAGCATCATTGCAGACAGGCGGTCCCGGAAAACAAGCCACACTTTGGCAATACCCCACCGCTTTTGGAGCTAGAGGGAGACTGAGTATGACCAGAGTGTGGCGTGTTTACTCGGACTATCTGTCTGCAATAATGCTTTGAACTGAAATAAAATAGATTGAAAAACAAATTGGTATGCCCTGTTGCCTCATACAGAGTATTTACATTACCTTTCCAGAGGACTGCCTGTACCAGCACCCTGGGGGGAGGCAGTGACCCCTCAGCCTCTTTCAACTTTTCAAGAGAGTGAACGCTTTGATTTTTGCAAGGAAATTGAATTGGGATATATGGTTTTCTCGATCTCCAATAGCCTGCCTCCTAAAGCCATCATCTTGATAATGTGGAAGAAGCTTGCTAGTAACTACATAGAGGGAGGAATTAAATATTAAGGGCATTTAAAGTCAGCGATGAGATTGCCCCTTTCTTTAAGTCATGCGCAGGGTGTTTTATTTGCCGAGATCGTGCAGCTTCGTGACTCCAGCAGCCCCCAGGGGAGAGGAGGGAGGAGAGAAAGCTAGTTTTCCCTACATTTCTCTAGTGTCCTTTAGCTCCTCCAAATCATGACACCAAGTATTTCAGTTCCTTTGATACACTAAGATACATTTAGCTGATCCCATAGGGCAGGCTTTGTTAATCTCAGACAAACAGTCGGGCTGTACAGGGTCCAAGAAACCTTGGACATTGTCTGTACACTTGTGAGAACATCATTTTTTCTTGAGAGAGCCTATTATTTTAATCAGATCACAGAGATTGTCCTTGCCCCCTCAAAAGGTGCGGCGCCAACAAGGAAATAATATGCTACCTCCCCTCCCCATCAACGGACCAGTTACTTTCCACTGCTCTGCGACCTTGACCTCAGAGTTCTGAAAGTGTATTTTTAGGCTTTGTTTTTTGCCTCAAGTGGTCAAGCATCATTGAATGTTTTGAAGTGCTTCAGAAATAACCTTAGAGATTGCTGTTTGTCATGGTTTTGTTGAAGGTTTTCTGTGAGCCTGGTGAAATGCTGATGTCTCGCCTCGGCAGTCTTGTTAGCAGACACCCTGTTTGTTCTTCTGCCTGGTGAAGTGTAGTAGAAGCCCAGCACTCTGACTCTTGGCACCGATTTCTTGCAGCTGGAGTAGGTCCCTCAGATTTAGGAACAACAACAAGAAAACAAACCAACTCACTGTCATGGAGGCAATGCCATGTGGGGCATGGTAAAACTGCCCCATGATTTTCCAAGCCTGTCGATTGTAGACAGCCCCACCTTTCGCCCTTGGAGCTGCGGGTGGCTTCGATCTGCTGACCTTTGGGGTCAGAGCCCAACTTGTAACCATGAGCCACCAGCGCTCAATCAGATTCAGGAAAGTAGGCTTCCAAGGAAGGGAAGGGGGAAGTGTACAGCTGATTGGTTTCTAGAAAGCAAGCCCAAAGGAGTTAAGAATAGGATGCTGCTCATTTGTCCAGGAGGGGTCCCCTGTACCAGGGAAAGAAAAGAGACCATCAGCCTTCTGTCTGAGTGCAGGGCATGTTTCATGACCACTAGTGACCAGACTGATGGTGACCCCATTGTGATCCATAGACTAGTCATTGACCCGGGCTGAACCCTGATGGCGTAGTGGTTGAGTGCGGGACTGCGGGCCCACTGACTTGGCAGTTCAAATTCAGCAGCAGCTCTCCAGGAGCAAGACTGGACCTCCCACTCCCACTGGAGGGCAGTGATGCCCCCCCCCCCCAAAAAAAATTAAAAAATAAAAAGAATAGCCATTGACCCATCTCAAAAGTGCATTGCCAGACCTTTAGTCCTTGTCTTAGTCTGGAAGCCCTGTTGCAACCTGTTCAACATCAAAGCATCCTGATAGCCTCAGCTGACAGTGCAGGATCAGACGCATGCCTCTGGAATGCTGTCACTACACCACCTGTGCCCTGTAACGAATGCTGCTGGGGTGTGCCCTTGAGTCTGTTCAGCTCACAGAGAGCTGAAAGCCTAGCACACAGGTAGCCGCCCCATAGAGTTTCTTAGGCTGTCGTCTGTATGGGAACAGATGGCTAGTCTTTACTCCTGATGAGCAACTGGTGAAGCTAAACGGCCAGCCTCTCAACAGCCACTAGACCCCTCTGCAAATTCACAGAGGTCATTTCCGGTTCTATGAGGACATACCTGGCGGGAAATAAAGGAAGGCCATATCCTTTAATTCTTGGGATCTCAATAGTAAACTGCTGTAGGCCAGGTGTTTGTTTGACCTCATGCTTTTTAAAAACATTTAAAAACATCATCGACATTTAAACATTAGAGATTTTTAGCATCTTCTGAAAAATCTTGCCAACCACCTTGCAGAGACGCCAAGTAAGCTGCTGTCTTTTTTAGGCTCTGACAAGAGCACTCCAGCTTTCCAAAATCCCCATAGGTTTCCCCTTTACTTCTCTGCCTGACCCCTGGAGGCATGTGCATGAGTGACCTCCGGTGTACGCCTGGCATCTGGTTCTGGGACAGGACCAGACAACATGGTTTTAAAAAAACTTCTTTTGTGCCTTAACACTGATCTCTTGCAGAAGGTCTGAGGTGAGAAATATGTTAGCTGTTAGAGGCGGGAAGCTGCGTGTCATTTTGCCGGAGTCGTGATTCTCGGTGGTTTAGCAGGTGCCTAACCATAAAGTTAGGCAGTTACTGATTGTGTAAATTGGCAGTTATGTAACAATACAATCTGGCAGTTTGTGAGCCTACATTTCGTGATCTGATGTGATTATCCCTGCATTTTCATGTAACAGTCTAGTCTTATAACTTAATGGGGCCAAGCTTGAAAAGATAGTGCAGATGGTAATCTAGCCTGTTACGTGTGCATGTGCTTCTGCGTTTTCAGACTCCAACGTCACTTTGCCTTCCCTTTCTTGACTCTTTGCACTCCTTGTTCCCATTGCCTTTGGACGACGGTGCCAATGCCAAGGGTGCTGGCACAAGTGAACTTGCCATTGTGCCCCCTGCTGGCACTTCTTGTAGTGTCAGTGGAGGACCGCCTGCAGAGTGGCCCAAGGCAAAAGCCTGGGTGTTGTCCCACATTCTTCCCTGCCTTACACCTGCCCTCCTTTACTCCCAACTGACCCTCATGAGGCTAGAGTCTAAGCCTTTTCTGCTTCAATGTCCTGTCATCTCGTGTCCTGGATTAGTGCAACAACCTTTTCACTGCTCAGCTGACTCCTACTTTATTCCTCTCCAAGGGTCAGTATGGGTCAGAATCAACTCGGTCACAATGAGTTCTGGTGTCCATTTGGTGCGCTGTGGCCAGTGTTTTTTTTGTTTTGTTTTTTTAGTCATTTTATTGGCGGCTCAATACAACTCCCATCACAATCCATACGTACATTCATTGTATGCAAAGCACATTTGTATACTTGTTGTCATCATCATTCTCAAAACATTTTCTTTCCATTTAAGCCCCTAATATCAGTTCTTTGTATTTCCCCTCCCTCGCCACTCCCTCCTCCTCTACAAACCCTCAATAATTTATAAATTATTATTTTGTCATCTCCTACACTGTCCAATGTCTCCCTGTGGCCACTGGTTTTTATAAAGCACAGATCCAGAGACACAGGTTATACCTCACATATAATCCCCCAAGGCTCTCCTCCCTGCCTGCAGGGTAGTGCAGTTCTTGGCATGTTCTGTACTCCAACTCTTGCTGTGTGTATCTCTACAGCAGTGGTTCTCAACCCGTGGGTCATGACCTTTTTTTTGTGGGGAGGGATCCTAACAACCTTTCATAGGGGTCGTCCAATTCATAGCAGTAACAAAATTACAGTGATGACGTAGCAGTGAAAATAATTTTGTGCTTGGGTGGTCACCACAACATGAGGAGCTGTATGAAAGGGTCATGATATGAAGAAGGCTGAGAACCACTAAAGCCTCAGCTCTGCACTCCCTCTACCTGGGCTCCAGCCACACATGCTGTACAAAGAGGTACCCCCGCCCCCCAAAAAAGGATTTTTTTTCTTAGCTATGTATTAAAATATTTTTGAAAAACAGCCTTATCACCTTAATGTCCTCTCCATTACATTTAATACAGTTGTCAAATCTGTAGTTCCAGTTTTAGAAACATTTTTCAAACTTATGTGTTTGGACAGCTGACAGCACTGCCCTCATTTTTTTCTTTACCTCATCTACATCTTTAAATCGCTATCCTTTCATGTCCCTCTTCAGTCTCGGAAACAAAAAGAAATCGCACTGCACACAGTTGGGTGAGTCTGGTACATGGGGCAAGAGAGACATGCTGGGTTTTCTTGCCCAAAAAAAGGGTGCACTGAGATGGCTGCATGAGCAGGTGTATTTTCGTGGTGGCAAAACCAGTCCCCTGTCTGCCACAAATCAAGACTTTATGTCGCATGCTGTTATGCAATCTTTTCAGAACCTCTAAATAGAAAGTTTGATCAGAGTCTGCTAAACTTAATTCCAAATGCACTGAGACATTTTCATCTGTTTGGGAAGTTGACAGACACCCAGAAAGAGGTTTATCATCAATGGACATTTCACCTTTTTGGAAACGAAACAACCCATGAACACTTGAGTTTTTCCCATAGCACCGTCTTTGTGAGCTGTGTTCACCATCACAATGGATTCTGAGGCATTTTTCAGAGCAGGGAGCAAAATTACACAGCTTCATGCTGTTCCTTTACATTGTCATCACAGAAAACGAGGTTTGAGTGAATCGTGTGAAACTGCTTTTATGAAGAAAATCACTGTGACCAGAGAGAACTTTCCCAGGCAACGCCATTGGCGCGCTAACTCAGAGCAAGGTGCTCAATCTCCACTTGCGGGGAAATGAGAACCGTGAAAGCTCTGCTTCCCCCAAAGCAATTCCTTTTTTTTGTTTTTACTGGTTGTACTCAGTGGTGGGAGCCATAGAACTCCTGTCCGTTCACCAGTGGGCCACTCTGTGGGTTGCCTCCCGCGCCTCCTTATAGTAAAGTTTTTAGATTTTTGCCCATAGGATAGCTAACTAGTATTTCAGTGTTATTTTAATTTTTTTTATGTGATATGGCTTACCTGCCTATTATCTGTGACAAAAGCTGCAACACTATATTTTCCAATTTGTCATGTGCTTGAGTTTGCTTATTCATTGCTAAACAAAAGTTTTACATCTTTGTACAATCATATTTATCAAACTTACCAGCTAATACATTGGATTTGAGACATAATTAGAAAATCTGCCCCGCTCAGGAACCCTGGTGGTGGACATAGCAGGCAGCTAAGCCCAAGGTCAGCAGTTGATTCCACCCACTGCTCCTAGGAAAATGATCAGGCTGTCTGCTCCTCCAGAGTTACAGCTTCAGAATCTCAAAAGGGCAGTTTCACTCTGTCTTTAGAGGGTCAGTCTGAGTGGAAATCAACTTGATAGCGGTTGAGTTTGTTTGCACTCTCAATTTATGAGCGATCCTTCATGTTGTCTTTCATATGTGTGTGGTTTCACTTTTTAAAAAACAACAAAACATGAAGACTTATATCCCATTGAGATTGATCTTGCTATTTGGTTTAAAGAGGATCCAATTTTATCTTCTTCCTATATATCCCAAGCTTGTATAAATATTTAGGCTTCTTACTCTTTGGTACTATTTTCTGTTTAGCTCCCTTGGTTAGATTGTCAGTTAACTGACTGTTACAAAACCATCTTCATTTTAAAGGTTTAAGATTTGCTGTAACCTCTGGAAAGAACAATTCTTTCATAGTGCTCTTTCTCAGGTTTTTCCTGTCTATTTTCTTATTTATTCTGTCTAATGAATTCTATAATCACCTTGTATAGTTTCAGAGGGAATTAGCTTGGAAGTATTTTTATTGGATTATGTTAAATTTATAAACTTATTTAGGGAGAGCTGGCATCTTTTTGGTATGGAATCTTCCTATCTAAAATCATTGTCTATATACCCATTTTTTGGAGACTACATTTGTGATTTTCTTCAGGAATGGTTTCCGGTTTTCTTTTTATAAACATGTATTGTATATACTCATGTATAAGCCATTTCCCAGCACATTTTTAATGCAGTTTTGGTGGTAAAATTAGGTTCCTTGGCTGAAATTCAGGTTGGTGTATACTTGAATGTATACGGTATGTTTCTCGTTGGGGTGATTAGCTCTTGATGCTTAGGGACTCCCTCCAGAAATTCCCAGAGTTGTTCTTATTCACGTGATCAGAGCATTTTGCATAGGACTCCAGTGGCTCCTGGACTCCTTCCACCCCACCCCAAACCAATCCATTATATCATCTCCTTAAGAAGTCCATCTATCTGGGGGTAAGGAGGAAGGGAGGGGGGAAAAGAGGAGCTGATACCAAGGGCTCAAATAGAAGATAAATGTTTAGAAAACAACGATGGCAACATATATAAAAATATGTGTGATATAATTGATGTATGAATTGTTATTAAGAGTGCAAGAGCACCCAATAAAATGATTAACATGAATAAATAAATAAGTTGTATTTAACAACTGAAAGAAAAGAAGTCCATCCATCTTGTCTGTCCTTCTCCTCTTTCCTTCCTTAGTCCCTACTCTGTGACTTGCAGACAGTAGACAATCATATGTCGTGTTGAGTAGGTGAACTCAGTAATAAGAGGAAATGAACATGGGTGAAAGAATGGGTACAGCACTAAGTCCTGTATTTAGAAAGGTTGTCCTTGTATAGATGCTTAGATAGTCTCACCTATGTAGTCGTGCACTTCTTTCACCATATTTTGCCCTCCTCCTTCCCCCCCCCCCCCCCCCCCCCCCCCCCCGCCCATCCCAGAACTTTAAAATACATCCTGTTGCTTATAACGTGACTGCCATTGATTTGATTTGGACTCCTCGTGCCCCTGCAGGACAGAGTAGAGCTCCCTTTTTAGGTGTCTGAGACTGTAAGTCTTTACAGCAATAGACAGCCTTATCTTTCTCCCTGAAAGCAGATGGTGGGTTTGAACTACTGACCTTGTGGTTAGCAGCTCAATGCATAGCCTGCTATGTCACCAGAGTTCTTGTGTCGATCATGTTTATTGTTTCCTGGACACCTACAAAGTGCTAAGCATTATGTTAAGTATTTTACTTAATAACTTCTTGAAATATGCATGACTACTCCGGCGGTCCTCAAACTATGGCCCAAGGGCCACATGCGGCCCGCCAAGCACATTTATCTGGCCCGCAGGGTGTTTTTGCCGCCACTGCCTGCCCTGCTTAGCAACCCGCTCATCCTGGGCCCACAGTGAATTTGTTCATAATTTTTTGTTTTGTTTTGTTTTGTTTTTAACTATAGTCTGGCCTTCCAATGGCCTAACAGTGAACTGGCCCCCTGTTTAAAAAGTTTGAGGACCCCTCCTAAGCCATACGTCCCCTTACCCTGGAAATGTTTATAAACACTTACAATGTTGTAAGAAGAGCATTGTGAACTCCCCGCCACACATCATCTTCATTTTGCACTCCAGCAAACAGATCTGGAAAGGTTAATTAGCTCAAGGTTCAAAGCTAAAACCAAGGCTTAAGTTAGAACCTGACTCTTTTCAGCTCCGTATGCAGGTAGTTTTTCAAACTTAGAACTACCACTGGCCAGGGAAAGGTAGAAGCAAGGGAGACGAGGCCACTCTGCTGACACCAATAGGTAAGTCTGTGTCCAGCCCCATTCAAGCCCCAGATACTTCCCTTCCTTCCCTTCTGTTTGCCTCATCCCTGCCCCTTGGGTTGCTTCTCTGTCTGCCGCTCCTCTTCTTCCTCTTTCTTTCTGGTACTGTTCTCTAGCTTTGCTCGTGCAACCTGGGAGTGGGAAATTTTCAAAGGCAAGCTGTTGTCGTGAGTGGCTTGTGAGAACATGAATTTAAACTAAATCACAGTGAACCTTGCTGTTCATTGGGTAGCCCACTATTAGGGTTGAAAGGGTGCTGAAGGCCGGTGCTCATTGGGCTGGCACTTTGCTGTCAGTCATCTTCCCAGAGACTTCCTGAGGTCAGAGTCCAAGAGAGCAGGATAATTGGCCCCAGGGTGCCTGGGGTGATTTTCCTGGGCAGCAAAGTATTGAGGCCAAAAATTACCATGTCTTCGTTTGAACATTTGTGAGCAATACTATGGAATCCTATAAGCTCTTTCCCAAAGCTAAAGACAGCAGAGAAGTTATTTATTTATTTAGCTTTAAGAAAAAAAAAATTTGTTAGCCGCTTAAGATAACCCTCTCATTGTATTCCCTAGTGATGAATGAGAGAAAGCTAGAGATGAAAAGATTTCCCACTTTTTCAAAGACAAAAGAAAATGCTTACAGTTCTTGGAGGAGATGGAGTTCGTCTGTGAAGTGCACTCAGATTAGTATGGATTTGGAACTGGAAGGAAGGCTGCAGGCCAGACCCAGGGGCTTTCTCACTGAAGCCAGAGAGAGTAGTAGAGTGGACTGGAGGTCTCGGAGAACAGAAGATATTTTCCACGCCAGAAAGCTTATATGAATGGCTCTCCTGGGTTTTGGTTGCTTCATGAACGTGTGAAAGTTGGACATTGAGTAAGGAAGCCTGAAGAAGAATCGATACATTTGAATTATGGTGCTAGAGAAGAATATAATCAGTACTGTGGCCTTCCCAAAGAACAAACAAATCTGCACCGAGAGAAGCACAGCCAGAATACTCTGTCTCATGTCCTTTGGGCATGTTATCAGGAGTCACCAGTCCCTGGAAAAGGTCATCATGCCTGGTGACCTGCAGGGACGGTGAGCAAGAGGATGGCTCTTGTCGAGATGCAGCGGCACAGGGGTTGCCGTGACAGGACTAACAACGTCACGTGGGCAGAGCGGGACTGGGCAGTGTCGCACACAGGATGGTGAGGAGCCCGCACCCACCCACCAGCTGCCAACAACAGCCGCAACTGCCTCCGGGGCCCGCTGTGCCTTCTTCCCCTTTCATTTCTTTCACTTGTAATGGAAATGTTCCTACGCACCCCTTCTCCCTTCGTCCTGGGGAGCTAAGTCACTGGTAGCCCACCTTTCACAGGTTCACAGATGGAGGATGATTTCGCCCTGGGAGAGAATAAGACCTAGAACTGCTTTGAAGACTTTGGGGATGATGTGATATGGTGAATGTGGTTTTGTGGGTTTTTGTTTGTTTGTTTTGACATCAGTTGTAAATCAGTCTCGGATTTACAGAGCACATTTTCTTCCAGCATTCATCTCAGGACCCTCAACATGCCATCACTCATTGCACTTCTTGTTTCCTGTTCCCTTTCCGCCTCTCCCAACCTTTCTGAACTTTGCTGGGGGGAATGCTGCCCTTTCGATCTCTTGGCCCATTATTGTAAGGTGTGTGTGCCTCCCTAGAGTTGTCCCCTTTATAGACCTAGCTATTGTTTTGCTGAGCTTTGAACAATGGGAATGTCGGTTCCAGACCCAAAGGCTGACCAAGATTTTATAGCCTTGGGGGCTCCACCAGTCTCTAGCCAAGTAAGTCCTGTCTCTGTCATGATTTTGAGTTTTATTTGACCTTTTTCTTTTCTTCCACTCAATACAGTGAGAATCTTCTGATGTGGTTCCTTTCAGAGCGGTTGGTAGTGACAGCGGGGCACCGTTCGGTTCTTCAGGTCTTAGGGCTGTGAAGACTGGTCTGAGTATCAGTCTTTCAGATTGTTTCTGTGTCTCCCAGATTGCCATCACTCTCCTTTCTTCTGGACAAGATGAGAGAGCAAGATTTCACCGTAGATGGCCATTTATAAGCTTGGAAGACACTGGTGGATATCAAAGTAGAATATAGAACATTGTCAGTGAGCTATTTTGTGCCAATTGATCTTGGTACCCCTGAGACTGTGGACCTGAGCTGCCAGGTTCAGCAACTCATTCCCTAAAGGTGCCTTGTTACAGCGAATGGATTTTGCCGGTGGCAGGGATATGATCGGTGGTGGGGATGGGTGGGTACAAAGGGAGGAGTGTTAAGGATTGACCTTTGTCCCTCCAAAATTACATTAGTTCTGCCACCAGTGAACTAGGAGATCATACAGTATTTCTCAAGACCTCAGTCTCCTCGTCTGTGAAGTGGGTCAGTTGCACACGGTGACTGTTGACAACCCCCTGTCCCCTTGTCATTGGTGGGTTCAGGTTTTGTGGGAAGGCTCTCAGATGATCAGATAGATGATAGCCCGGGTTTCTCTGCTGTGAGAAACCCAGTGCTTGCCCAGTCGACTCCTATCCAAGACCAGCTGTAGGAAAGTAGTCCTGAATTGCCTTTGATTTGTTTTCTGTCTTAGAAGAGCAAGGAAGTCCAGAGGGAATACCAAAAATAGACTTTGGGGCTAGGGTGTAGCAGCCCATCAGACTCAACCAGAAAACACTCCTACAGGTCAACAGACAGACCTTGAACTATTTATAGGCTGTTCTCCTCCTTCCCCCATCTTCCCCCATTGGTTTGTTGTATTTTGTGCTCTGTTTTGCTCTGTCTTGTTTTTGTGCATATTATTATCTCTGCAGTTCTATCTAGATAAGGTTCTGGGGGGGATAGAGGAGGGGGGAGTGGGGAAAAGAAGTGGGTGTTAACAAACACAGGGACAAGGGAACAGCAAGTGATCTAAAATTGGTTGCCAGGAGGGTATAGGAGACCTGGAAGGGCTTGATCAAAGGCAGTGTAACCAAGAGGAATTACTGAAACTCAAATGAAGACTGAGCATGATAGTGAGGCAAGAGGAAAGTAAAAGTAAATAGAGGAAAGAACTAGGAGGCAAAGGACATTTATAGCGGTCTAAATAGAGGCATGTACAAACATAAATATAGTTACATATGATGATAGGGAAATAGAGCTATGTGTATATATTTATAGGTCTCATATTAAAGTAGTAGATGGACATTGGGCCTCCACTCAAGTACTCCCTCAAAGCAAGAACACTTTGTTCTATCAAACTGGCATTCTATGATGCTCACCTTTCTGACACAATCACTAAAGACACAGCAGGTGCGCAAGCAAATGTGAAGAAAGCTGATGAAGCCAGGCTATCAAAAGAGATAGTTTATGGGATTGTAAAGGCTTGAAGATAAACAAGTGGCCATTTAGCTGAGAAGCAACGAAGCACACATGGCAGAAGCACACCAGCCGGTGTTGAAAGGATCAGGTATCAGGCATCAAAGAACAAAAATATCATATCCTTGTGAAGGAAGGGAGTGCAGAGTGGGGACCCAAAGCCCACCTATAAGCAACTGGACATGCTCTTATGGAAAGGTTGCGGGGAGGAGACGAGCCAGTCAGGGTGCAGTGTAGCAATGATGAAGCCTTCAACTTTCCTCTAGTTCTTTAATGTTTCTCTCTCCCACTTCCATTATCATGAGCCCAATTCTCTACCTTACAAATCCAGCTAGACCAGATGATATACACCAGTTCAGAGTGGAACTGAAAACATAGGGAATCCATTACTTTCTCTGAGGGGCTTTGTCTATGCTGAACTCCATGTTTTGCAAGTGCTCGTTTGTACTGGTCTAGGAGGCTTTGCAAGGTAGGACTGAAATCATAACAGTGAGAGAAGGAAGAATTAAAGAACTAGAGGAGTGTTGTGTTTCATTGGTGCTAAACTAAGGTGATCAGACGTCCCGCTTTTTAACAGTTTGTCCCGTGTCCCTCAGTGTTTTAAAATTAAATAAATAATAATACTATTTTTGCATTTTATGAACATTTTTACTGCTCCATATAGACCACATTTTTAATCAAGAAACTTCCCCCTCCCCCCAGTCAATGGTGTCCCGCTTAAAATCTGGTCGCTTTATGCTAAACTGCCACTGAATATATCTTCTCTTCTGCGCAGCTTCTCTGCGTGGGAATGTCCAATGGGTGGGCCCTGGGTCTCTCCTTTTACCGGTATCCTACTCCTCAGTGGTGTGTTTATTGTTGAACTTCTAATGCCTGTTGCCATTGACACCTAATGATCCCACAGGCGGGTGTGAGCAGGGGTTCCACACCTGTGGCTGTCCAGTCAGTGCCTATTGATAGTGACGTATAGGACTGAGTAGAACTGCCCCAGAGGTTTGCCGGGGCTATCACTTCTCTTCTCTGCCAGGGTTGATAGGTTCTGACTATGACCCTTTCGAGTAGCAGCCAAGATCTTATTCCTTGTACCAGCAGGGCCCTTTCTGGAGGCCGTGTGGTACAAGAGGTGCATCGATTCTGATCAGTGACTGTGGGCAGCGTTATAGGGACTGTTCTTCCTGTGTCAACTCATTTACATCGAGTGGTTCATTCCATACGCAGAACTGCCCGTGAGGTAGCCCTAATGTTTCTCCATTGTTTACAGGCAGAAACCAACCCAGAGAGTTCAGAAACATCCCTCCCACCCCGGGTGACACAACCAGTCATGGGAGGGGGCTGGGACCCGTGCTGAGCTGTAGCTGCTGGAGCCTGTGTAAAAACTTGGCTGCTCAGCCCTGTTGCAGGAGCCCAGTGCCTGTTTTGGTATTCTTCCATTGCCAGAGTGCTGTGACTTTTCCATGAAACAGCGGTCTTTGAAATGGGGCTTGATACTGTGCTAGTGTGTGGCCCTGCTTTATTCCTGGCAGAGGAAGGCACGCTGGGATCATTCAGCTGGCGAAACCGCAGAAATGACCCATATTTTCAGTTTCAGGTCACAGCAAAATGGCTTTGAGTACAAGTGACTGAGTCAAGGGTCTGTTTTAGCACAAAGAGGGAGGATTTGAAAGTGCTGAAGCGATGATTGCTTGTTGAGACTCTCGACTGCTGGATGGGAGAGTCGGCATTAAGTGTAATGCAGTCAGAACCTCCAGTCACTCATTAGACGAGTGTGGTGCTTGGAAGAGTATGCGGTTTGGCCCCTGAAGAGTCATCCTCGGCAAACGCCTGGATCTGAGCGGCCAGGCTGAGAAAGGCGGGGGAATGCAGGCCAGCCTCCCAAAGCCGCCTGCCATTATAGCAGCCTGTACACAGCTGGTTTCTATGAATCAGAAGATGGGAGGGCAGAGGCCGCTTGTGATTCTGAACACTGATGTTTTGCCTCGTTGTATTTTATGGAACCCCTCAAAAGAAGAGTTTCATTAGAAATTGAGAGAAGCTGGAAAAAGAAATAAGTTGAATTGAATGGTTCTTAGAGACTCATCAAGAATCGGATACTAGCTGCCAGTTTTTGAGTAGTGGCACACATTCTATCCAACCTGAAAACAGCTGTGCAAATTAAACATTCTACCTCCTTAGAAAGCCTGGTCGTGAGGTGGTGATGATGGTGATGATGATGGCATCTAGCACCTGATTAACTTACTGACTGACTCCTCCTGATGTCCCTGGTATAGAGTGCTGCCTGTATGTGAGACAGGTTAGCACGTTGAGCCTTCACAGCAACCCAGCATGACAGATGCTATTCCTGCCCCCATTTGATAGAGAAGGGAACTCAGCCTCATACAGACCTGCTACCACTAGGCTCATTCTGACGTACAGGGACCCCATCAGATAGTGTAGGACTGTCCCCTAGGGTTGCCAAGGCTTCATCTTTAGGGGGGCAGACTGTCACAGCTTTTCCCTATAGAGAAGCCGGGTGGGAGGTGTCCAACTGCTCCTTTGGTTCACAATCAACTGCTTAAGTTCCTGTGAGCCTCATCAAAACCTGCTGCCTGCCAGCTCCCATGGTGGTGGTGGTGGTTGGGTGGTGAGTCGCTTCCGACTCCTGTTGTTAAGTACTTTCAAGCTGGTTCAGATTCTTTGTGACCCTGTGTGCGACAGAGGGGAACACTTCACAGTTGTTTTATTTGAGCCTGTTGTAGTCTTGTGTCCATCCCTCTTGGAGAGTCTTCCTCTTTTACTTTACCAAGCGTGATGTCTTTTCCACGGACTGGTCTCTCCTGACAACGTAAGTCCAACTCCTTGTGACCTTACATAAGATTTCTGTGTTAGTCCGGGTAGACTAGAGAAACAAATTCACAAACACGCATATATATATGTGTGTGTATGTATGTATGTATTGTGTGTGTGTGTATATATATGGGAGAAGTTTATGTACAAGAGAAACAGAACATTGAGAAAGCATCCCAACCCAATCCAGTCCAAGCCCATAATATGGGATATTAGTCCATATCTCCGATACCAGTATATAAAGTCTTCTTCAGATTCATGAGGCACATGCAATGAGGCCAGGACAATCACAGGTCAGTGGGTACAGAGTCCTGTGTATCCAGTGGTGGTAGAAGCATCTCAGCACTGACAGGAGTCTCTTCGTGGCTTTTTTGGCTTCAGAGGTCAGGTTCCATCAGGGTAAGCCCATATGGCTTCTCCTCCGGGATGTCTCACAGGGAGTCAGCCTTGTGTCTTGTCAGTAGGGCTCTGTGTTGTCTTTCACCTCCAAGGGGGAAATACTGCCAGATTTTCCATAATTTTCAGGAGCAAACCATGCCCACACAGAGGTCTCATTGGCTGTCTCCAGATTGGCAAGCCAGACTCCACCCCTACACTCCCAATCCTCAAATTGACACCAGATTAGTGACTGCCACAGTTCCCAAGGCTATAAATCTTTATGGGAACAGGTCACTTCATCTTTCACCCCTTTGACCCACCAACCTTGTGGCTATCAGCCAACACTTTATGAACTGACAGGACTCCTTTCTGAATTCCACAAAAATTTGCCCAATATCATGCAGTTAATAACTAGAGATCCCATACTCACACCCAGGGAGTCTAGCTCTAGGCCCAGTTTTTAAGCCCCAAATAACACTGTTGCTCATGAGAGGCGTGGGCCCTATCCCTGGAAGTCTGCAGTCTGGCAGCATTGCATGCCACTGAAAGAGCAAATAGACTCAGGTTCCGAGCCTCGCTCTGGACTTAGATAAATTTCTTATAGACCAAGCCCATGTCTCATTTAACTGTGCTTGGTACATAAGGAGCCCTGGTAGCGTCTCGGGTGAGTGTTCTACTGCTAACCAGACAGTCAGAGGTTCAAACCCACCAGCTGCCTTGCCGGAGAAAGATAGATGAGACTGTTCTTGTAAAGATTCATAGCTTTGGTCGCCACGAGTCGAAATCAGCGTGATGGCCGTGGGTGTTATAAGACCCAATGCCATTGCATCAATTCCGACTCACAGTGACTCTGCAGAAATGTTCACATGGATGGGGCTAAAGAAACAGAAGCGTTTAATACATGAATGGTGTATGCAAAAGGCCATTAGTTTTCATATCAGGCCTCCCCAGGTTTCTGTTCATCACTGCCCTGGTTAAAAGCAATGTATGGTTGCTATAGGGATTTGGAAATATAGTGATGCATCAAAGAAGAAAATGAATCACCCACGATATGATCTAGGTATACCCTTTGTTAGCCTTTTGGTATATGCCTTATCTTTTCCCCATATATAAGTGAATTATTTTTAAATCAGTTTGGAAGTAAACATTTTTACAATTGCGTGCTAGTCTTTCCCCCCCTAGTATATGGACAGCATTTCCTCACATTATTAAAAAGTCTGGAAAGAAAAACCATTATCATAAAATTCACCAACTTTAAAAGTCTGCAATCCACAGACTACATGACTGTTGCCTCTTTCTAATTCCAGAGCCTTTTCATTGGCCTGGAAAGCAAGCTGTCCATTAGCAGTCACTCTCTGGCCTTCCCTTCCAGCCCCTGTCAGCCACGTGCCTACTCTGCATGCAATTGTCGGTCCCGGACGGTCTGTGTAAATAGAATCCTACAGTAGATGACCTTGTGTGTCTGGATTCTTTCACTTCAGCTTTCAAGACTCATTCATATTGTAGTATGTATCAGTGTTTCATTCTTTCTGGCTGAAAGATCTTCTATTGTGTGGCTATACCACATTTTGTTTGTTTATTCATCCATTGATGGACATTTGAGCAGTTTCCACGATTTGACTATTACGAATAATGCTTCTATGAACATTATTGTACAAGTTTTTGTGTGAGCATATGTTTTCGTTTCTCTTAAGTGTATGCCTGGGAGTGAAATTGCTGGGTCATATGGTAATTCTATGTTTAACTTGGTGAGGAGCTGCCAAACTTTCTACAATGCCTGTGCCATTTACATTCCCGTTAGCAATGTATGAGGGTTCCACGGGCTCCAAGTTCTAGCCGATACTTTTTTCTTTATTTAAATAACCATCTAGTGGGTGTGAAGTGGTGTTGACTTTCATTTGCTTCATGATCAGTGGTGAAGAGCATCTTCTCATGTTTTTCTTGGGCATTTTCACATTGGCAAGTGTTGCTGCCTGGGAGAAAGATGTGCTTCTGCTCTGGTCCAGATTCCCAGCCTGGAAACCCAGTGGGGGCAGTTCTAGTCTGTCTTCTAGGCCCGCGGAGGTAGGCTCGAGTTTATAGCAGTGTGCTCGCTTTTCCTGGTTTTGTTGGTGACTTGTAAGAGTGGATGCAAGACCTTTATCAGATAATTTAAAACTATTTGCTCCCATTCTAGGCTTGTCTTTTCATTCTCTTTTTGAATTTATGATTTGGATAAGAGTTTACACAGCAAATTAGTTTTCCAACTAGCAATCTGTGCACATTTTGTTTATTGACATTAATTGCAGTTCCCTCTGCATAACAGCTTTCGGCTCACTTCCTCCCTGAGCCCCCTGTACCTGTTGGTCTGGCTTTCCTGCCCGATTCTGCTTTTTAAGCTTTGGTTTTAGGCCAGTGTTACCCCTTGGGTCGTGGATGGCTCATTGTTTTGAGAAGCATGTCCTCACAAGTATTCACGTTCACTTTGTATTTCTCTCCAAGGTTTGGCAGGAAGTTGATCCCCGGGGCTGAGTTCAGTGCCCGGTTTGAAGGGTGACTAAAAGCCACAGTCTTGGAGGATCCACCAGGCTCTGTCAGATCAGGAAGTCTGGTCATTTTTATGATCTTGGTTTTCTTTTTCTCCTGCCTCTGTTCAGGCTCTTCTATTGTGATCCTTATCTGAACAGTTGGCAGTGGTAGCCAGGTACCATCTAGTTCTTCTGGTCTTCAGTTTCCGTGAGTCTTGGTTTTCTTCCCTTTTTGACTCGGGACGGGAAGAGGGCAGGGAGCTGCATCTTAGCTGGATGCTTGCTAGCTTTCTAGACCCTTGGAGGTGTTCTCAGTCAGCTCCACAATGTTCTCTTCATGGACCTGGATATTCCCTGAGACTGGTTGAAAGCCACAAAATAGGCTCAAAAGTTCAACATTTTGCTGTAGTATGACGAATCCCTTTCCCCCGTCCTTGCTTACGGCCTGATTTTAATGCCAGCATGCTGTCCCTAATCTGTGCTTATGTAACAACCTTACACATACGCATGTGAAACTTGAACTTTGAATCAGGAAGTGCAAAGAAGAATTGATGCATTTGAGCTAGGGTGCGGTGGAGGAATGTAGAAAGCAGCATGCATTGCAAAAGAAGAAGCAAATGTGTCTTGGAAGAAGTACAGCCTATATGCTCCTTAGAGGCCAGGATGGTAAGACTACCTCACACACATACTATGGAAGGCAGCTAGGCTCACCACTCTCCCACCAACCCCACCCCCACCCACCCCACCCCCCGTCTCACCTTTTGGGGCCATGCTGTCAGGAGAGATCAGCCCCTAGGAGGACGCCATGCTTGGTAAAGTGGAGGCCCCGAGGAGATGACTGGCAGCGGACCTCACCGGGCGCTCACCGCTGAGGGTGATAAGCACCTGGGCTTTGTTCTGTCGCACACAGGGTCGCTGTGAGGCAGAACCCCTCCACACACCGGACCACATCACGTCGAACATTTAAAGTACCTTCCGATTTCGTGCTTTCTCTGAACTCAATATTTTCTTTTGAATATAATGTACTCAAGTATTTCATGGCATCTCATTATTTCCATAGGAATACATTCCTAGAAGTAGGTCTAAAGAACATGAAAAAAATATATTTACATATATATTTATACACACACCTCTATTGTCATGGACTTCGCCTCGTTGTTTAAACATTTTCTTTAATTTTATAAGTAACTCATAAACGCAATCTGATGATATGTGTAAGCAGTGCAGGTCGAATATGCCCCTGCCCCCAAAGCCTCCTGTCTCTCTGCTAGAGCAGTTCTGTCCCTCCAGGTTAGCAGTCCAGGAGCCCGGGCGGGGTAGTGGGTCATACGTTGGGTTACTGCAAGATCAGCAGCCCATTCTCCGCAGGCTCTCTGTCTGAGGAAGATGAGGCTTTCCATTCTATAAAGACTCACAGCCTCCCACACCCTCAGGAGCACTTCTGCCCTGCCCGCCCACAAGGGAGGAGTGGGGCTCCCCTCGATGGCAGTGGGAGGTTAGCAGGACCAGATTACTCTGCCAGCAGACTGTGCCAGGCGGTATTGCTGTCAGCGCCGTGCGGAGTGCTTCCACTCCGAGATGTTAGCACAAGGAGGAGTTGCAGCATGGTAGCTGCTAACAGCATTTTACTATTGAGAGACACTTTGCAAAAACAATTCAGAGGCATTATCTCATTTAATCTTCCCATCTAATTTGTGAGCACATTAAGGCTCAAGGTGATTAAAGTGATTTGCCCAAGGTCAAGTTAGGCTTCAATTTGCCAAATCAGAGTACATAACCTAAAGTTACTCTTTCTCAGTAAAATGATATCATTGAAGACCTTTTGTAATTTGACCAATTGGAAAAGTGATTTGTTAGTCTATAAAATGTTTCTTTTGCGGATTTTCTGTTTTTACTTTGTCCTTTTTAAATGGAAGTGTTCATGATTTTTTTATTGGCATGTATGATCTAGTATTTTTCACTTTTTGTGATGAAATATATAAACTCAGACCAAACACTGCCAGACTCAGAATGACCCTGCACGATGGGGTAGAACTGTCCCTGAGGCTGTAAGTCTTGGTTGGAGCAGACAACCCCTTCTGCCCTACACAGAGTGGCTGGCGGTTTGAACTGCTGACACTGTGGTTAGCAGCCCAACGTGTGACCACCAGGCCACCAGGGCTCCCAGATTCTTTAATGTACCAAACTCACAGCCATCACTCACTAACTATAGCACCCTGCCCCCCATGGGTTTCTGAGACTGTTCACAGGAGCAGAAAGCCCGGTCTTACCTTTTAAATATTTCTTAATTAAATCCAGACCAGTGTCCTTTAGTTGAATGACTTACAGTGACACCCACGTGCTTCAGAGGAGAGCTATGCCTTAGGAGATTTTTAATGGCGGACTTTTTGGAAGCAGATCACCAAGTTTTTGTTTTTTTTTCTGAGGTGACTCTGGGTAGATTGGAACCACTAACCAACCAGTTAATGGCTGAGTGTCCAACCACCTGTTCGGCCCCCACCTCCCCAGCGACTCTAGATATCTTAAGTTCCACCCAACCCACTACCACGAAGTCCATTCTGTCTCAAAGCATCCTCAGGTTTGTCAGGCTGTAAATCTTTATGGGAGTAGATAGCCTCATCTGCCCCCTGCTGAGCAGTGGGTGGATTTGAACCACCAGTCTTGTGCTTGGCAGTCCGTGCTGACCAAATGACACTACAGAGTTGTTTAGGTACCTTAAGCAGTCACTTATAACAATTAAAAAAGGTTAGTTTTATTTTCTAAAATCACAAATCCGCCTTAAGAATTCTAAGGGCAGTGAGTTGCAATGGTTTGCGATTGTGTATTTCCTCAGATACAGAGGAGAACCGCGTCATAGAATTGTAAATAGCTAATACTCCCTGCACTGCTGAGTGCCCATAGCAGGCAAGTGGGGAGCATTCACTGGGAAATGTTGCACGGGAATGCTGGACTTTTGTCATCACAATAGAACAGTTGGATACCATTGCCAAAGGCACTTGAGAGACTCGAAGGTATGAAATGGGAGACTGATCAATTGGGTAAAAAAGAGATCATGGCTTCTGACAACTTTCAGGGTGTCTGGGTAGGAGGTTCTGAAGGAGGGGTTGTCTGAATCTGTGGGGACAACAGGCAGAATGGTAACTAGGACATAATATCGTGAGCCGGCAGCCTGTTCATTTCAGCATGCCCTGTTCTCTGCTATTCCCCGAGTCGTCTTGTCACAGGTTTGGTTACCGTAACCCAGGGGTCCTCAAACTTTTTAAACAGGGGGCCAGTTCACTGTCCCTCAGACCATTGGAGGGATGGACTATAGTTAAAAAACAAACAAACAGAAAAAAACAAAACTATGAACATATTCACTGTGGGCCCAGGATAAGTCAGCTGCTAAGCAGGATAACCACAGCAAAAACACCACGCAGGCCGAGTAAATGTCCTGGGCGGGCCGCATGTAGTTTGAGGACCCCTGCAGTGACCCCTCGCTCTAGGTCCCTGCGAGTGTAAGTCACCTGACAGTTTGATTTGGGAGCACATTGTAGATCAGGGGTAGTGGGGACAAGGCCGGTTAGTGGGCAGCGGCCGGGGTAAGTAGGCTGCCCCTGGAAGGCTAGGTTAATGAAATGTACTCCAGCGGAGTTTGAGTTGACACCAGGAGGCTGCAGAGCTGTTTGCTAAAAGTCTGGTTATTGGAATCCTCTCCGTTTTAGAGGTTTTGTCCCCAGAGGGACCAGAGATCGCTTTTCTGAATAGAGCCAAGGCAAGGCCACTGCCATCAAGATGGTGCCAACTCCGAGTGGCAGCACTGCCTCTGGGCATTCAAGACCGTGGCGCAGAAGGTTCATCTCTCTCCCACCGAGCAGCTGGGGGTCAGGACTGCCAACCTTGTGCTAGCAGCCAAGAGGGCTGCCAGAGGATGACGTAGGGCTGCCAGAGGATGACGTAGGGCTTTTCCGGGGAGGTCTGTCTAAGAGAGATTTAATAATACTTGTGGTTGTAGCCAGGTGCCCTCGAGTCCATTCTAGCTCACAGTGACCCTGGGTACAGCAGGACAGGGCATTGTCCAGTCTTGCACCGTCTTCACAATGGACACGTTCGAGCCCATGGTCGCTGCCATTGTGTCAGTCCATCTTGGGGGGCAGGGGGGTTGTCTTCTTTCTTTTCACTGCCCCCCCCCCTTTACCAAGTATAGATAGAGAAAATGTGACTGGAGGACAGACAGTACCACATAGTCATTTGCTACTCAAAGTGTGTCCCTTAGACCAGCAGTAACCATGTCACCGGAGAGGCCTGACCCCAGCCCCTCTGAATCCTATCTTTCCTTTGACAAGAATCTCCATGTGATGAAAGCTTGAAAGATTGATCTAGAGGATGAAAGGGCAGGAGCTCCAGGGTCAGACAGGCTGAAATCAGATCTCATTTCCTCTGCTGATTTGTTATGCCTCTTACTTAACCTCTCCCCTGTCAAGGGACTCATTTATAAATTGCATTGTTCAGATTACAAGCAGTGATATGTAAGAAGTGCTTAGAAACACAGTAGGGTGCTTACTTATTAGTAGCTCTTATTCATGGCTTTTTAAAGTATAACGATATCCTACTATAATTCAGTAGAATATGAAAAGGGAGAATAGGATATCATAGTAAGAGTCACTATGTCATGAATTGGTAATTGTGACAAATAGGGCCTCCAGAGTCGATGGGGCAGTGACTGTGGTTGACTGGTAGACCAGTCCCCTCAGGGTGAGACTACAAGTGCTCATGTTAAGTAACTGAGAATTGACAGCTATACTTTTTAATGGCTGCCAAGCTCTTGGAAGGGACAATTATTCGCAGAAGTGGTTAGCTAAGTCTCTGTAGCTAGTGAGGTCTTTCGTTATTGAGGAAAGAGCCGTGGCTTGGGAAATGGGAGACCTGGGTGAAAGTGAGCATTCTGCCTCTTGTTAGTGCTGCCCCCTTAATGAGGCGTATTGGAGCCTTAGCCCTTGTTTGTAAAATCAGGATACACAAGATGATGAACTGCAAATCCCGGCACCTAAGCAAGGTATTATTAGCTCCGCATCTTCTTCCCCGCTTGGTATCTACCGAGAGCTCACCAGACAGCCACTCAATTCCCCAAAGGACCTGATTCTGCCCTGGACGGTCTTCAGAGCGGCTCTGGCTTTCCCAGTGATGAGAATGCACCGTAGGAAAGCCTGCGGGCCACACAGGCATGGCTCCAAGTCCAGGGTGGGCAACAGAAGGGGACGGTGATGATGATGGCATTAGAAGCGACAGTGACTAGCAAGGCACAGGAAAGAGACCACCGTGGGCCTGGAAGTGCCGGATGCGAAAATCCGCATCCTCCACACTGCACGTTGCTGTCTTGCAGGCCCTCCACATTGGGAAGGAGGCCAAATGACAGCTGCTTTTGAACTTGAGCAATCTGGGCCTGCTGAAAGCTATACAGTCACCTTTCCCTAACCTCACCAATCCTCCTCACATTCCCAGAAATAATTGCCAGTGGCTCTCTTTTAACTTGTCTGATTCCTTGGATCCCTTACATTTTAAATCACCGTTCTGTGTGCAGCGAATACCCCCGGTCCGTGTCTCTGAGTGTGTGATCTTTGCTCTAATGATGTTGCACGTGCCTGTCATTGCACCTGACTGGGTTGTTTGTGAGCTACTAAACAGCCCAGGGGTGAGCACAGAGACAGATCAAAGAGCAGCGCAGCCTCTCGGGACCACGGTGTCCTCCCTTCAGTGGGAGGAGATTGGACTGAGGTCAGCTGGTCATGCGACAAGAGTACGTGATGGATGAAGTAATGAACTCCTGTCCGCTGAACACAATGGATGGGACTCTCCAGGGCCCCTTCCAGCTCTCTGGTCCCACCAAGCCCAGCCATCTAGACGCAAGTGAAGCTTGTGCTCAGGAAATGGGAGTGATCAATAACAACACGACAAAAGAAACACCAGACCAAAAGACAGATGCCTCCGACCTTGGGGAAGATGTTTCCACAGAAGAGTTCAGAATTTTAGGGGGAGCCAAAGTAAAGGGTCTTGATCAGGAGCCAGCGTGCCTTTTATCTCTTGGCTGTTGTAGTACGGAAAGCCAGGCAGAGGTGGGTGCAGTCCCTGGGCCACGGCCTTCAGTGTGGTACTGGCAGTAGACAAAGCGTGTTTGTATCTGAGCTATCTAGCCTGCTGGGGAGCCACGTTCTCCTTCCTTCCCAGGAAAAGCCTTTCCCCTTCCTCAAGGACTGCACCTGTCACTGCTGGTCAGACTAGGAGTCCTGATGACATAGTAGTGATGCATCGGGCTGCTAACTTCAAGATTGAAACCACCAGCCATTCGGAGGGATAGTGACAGTCTCATAAAGCCACAGGGGCACTTCTGCCTTGTCCTGTAGGGTCACTCTGGGCCGGCATTTCCTCTATGGAAGTGAGTTGGTTTTATTTGGTCACTGGTCAGCCCAGTAAAGCTGTACTTCCACTGTGCTGTTCTTACTTCAGAAGTTCTTTCCTCGAAGCAAGTGTAAGCTCCCCTGCTCATTTCCTAGCCGCCCTGGCTTAGGCAGCTTTCCCTCCACGCTTCCTTTGACAGACGTGGGCTTAGAGGCCTATCTACCCTAGTCAGCGGAGCATCCAAGACAGCAATGCCGTTACATGTTGGCTGCCTTCCCAGTGCCAATTGTTGTGCCACTTGCCCAGACTTTATTTTCCACAGACTTTATTTTCCACCTACATGCCAAGTGTGTCTCGCCTGGTATTGGGTTCGTGCCTCTACCCCTCTGTCTGCAACACTTTTCCTTTTCACCTCTGCCTGTTGAAATTGTACCACTCTTGTAGTTACCAGCTCAAGCCCTTTCCCTTTCCTTTCCACTCACTGGGGTCAGTCGGCATCTTCCTTTCCCTCCTCTTCTAGTCCCTTGTGAATGGAGTCCTCTGAAGAAGTCTGGTTTTGATGATCCAAGTGTTGGGTAGATTTTCCTACAAACTCCTTAATTTATATTTCACCTGACTCGTGCAACATGTAGCAAGCAGTGTGCTGGGTAGAGTGGGCAGTTGGCGTGTAGTTACTGATCGACAGGTATGCTTTGCTGGTGAAATGTTTGTGGGAAATTAGTACTGTGAATGAAGAGCCCCGGGGCCATAGTGGTTAAGCATTGGGCTACGGTCCACAAGGTTGACAGCTCAAAACCACCAGCTATTCCAAGGGAGAAAGATGGGGCTTTGTATTCCCATTAAGAATTAAAGTCTCAGGACTGAGCCCCAGTGGCGTAGTGGTTGTGCACGGGACTGTGGCCCACTGGGTTGGAGGTTCAAATCCAGCAGTAAGGCTGGGCCTCCTACTCCCACCAGAGGACAGTGTGCGGCGTCTCTCCCCCCCGCGCCCCCCCCCAAGAAAAAACGTCTCAAGACAATCACGGGTCCAGTTCTTCCGAGTCAACTCTAGGGTAGGGAGTTGTTTTGTTTTAATGAATAAATTGTCAGATCCAGTTTCTGGGGACCCATGTGAGATCCCCATACCCTCTAGTGTTCGTATCAAAGGTCTTGGTTTGAGCCAATACCTCAACCTGGAGAGCAACTGTAAATTTCAGAGTATATCTTTATTTAATCAAGCCAGATGTAGGGAGACCTGATGCTTTTGGTACTACTTTCTTCCCTATTCATGAAAGGAATTCTGAGGTTTCTTGTTGTTTTTATTTTTGTTTTACAAACTATGACTTAGGCCTCACTTTTGCGGTTCCGAGTTTTCTCCTGTGTGGGACTGTTTTTCCTTTGTAACTGAAGGAATCCTCAAACACTCAAATCCTCTTTGGAAGTAGACGGACACAAAAATTTAGTAAAAAAAATAAATGAATGCATAAATAAATAAATAAATAAATATCCCTGTGCTTCTTTTAGAAAGCTGGCCTAGTTTCTGCTCCGTGTTGAATTCCCATTTGTGTTTTGGGTCATTATGCAGCACTTGGTTCAGCCAATTAAGCTCCCTCTTTCTAAGTATCTTTCTTCTTTATCAGTATAGTCTTTTCTCCAGGCTTTACTATTGTTCCTTTGAGGAACATCCATCTTTCTGGTGCTCTTTTGTTGCTTAAACGCTCTTCCCATGGGACCTTTGACAATTTTCTCAAGCCTAGCAATTTCAGTAAGTGCTTAATAACATAATTTAGGTTGCTTCTGTGCATGAATCTACAGGGCTGCCAGTACAGCTTCCAGCAGGCCATGTTCGACTCTAATGCCGTCCCTCTGAAAAGCCTTGCTTCCGCTGCTGCCCTCCCTCGTCTTCGTTTAACTTCCTTGCAAAGGTGGTTGGGGGGCAATAGTCAATATATGGTAGTTTAGCCATCTAATGTAGTTCAGCAGCTTTCTAATCAATAGTATAGTCTTCATTAGTTCTATTAAGTGACAGGAAGTACCTTTAATTGCTTATTTATAATAGGTACATAAGCCATTAAGCCCTATGACTGGTTTCAAAATTATCTAATGGGTATTATTTCATAGCCTCTTGTGGTAATAATAACAAAGGCATATATAGACAGTGTTTATTACATGCTAGGCATCCCTTTTAGTATAAACACACACACACACACACACACACAATCTCACAAGTAACAGAATCCTGGTTTTTAAAAAACCCAGTCAGAGAATCTGCCTTTTCCTGGCTGCTCTTTTTCTTTACCCTGCTTACTGATACATTTGGAGTCTTTTTTCCCTTTCCTGCTCGCTGGTAGATTAATAATGTTTTTAATTCCCTTTTATCTCTCTTGTTTGCAAATATTTACTTAGCTCTCTTCCTTTATACCCTTATGCGTGAGCATACGTGCTTCATTTAACCAAGGCACAAATCCATCAGCTGCCCCCAAGGAGGGTAAGGGCTGGCACACTTGGCTACTTAGGATGA
>PVJH01021541.1:0-38376 GCA_004026705.1 Nesogale talazaci | reverse complement strand
CACACACACACAAACAAACAAACAAACAAATACCAGTTTTCCAAGGGCTCAAGTGGAAAATATTTGGAAATGAATATGGCAACATGTGTACAAATATGCTTGATGCAAATGATGTATTGAATGCTCTAAGAGCTGTAAGAGCCTCCAATAAAATCATTGGGAAAAAAAGTTTTGTTGACATTTCTTCCACATATTATACAATTCAATGATTCAACCATATCAAGAAGAGCTACACAATGATTTCCACAGCCAAGAGACTAACTCCCTGCTGGTGGTGCTCTGTGAGGCTCCAAACGGAAAAGAAGCTTTGGATGACTTCTCTTGATCTTTGCTACACCCCCCACTCACCCCCCCACCAACTGGCCACGGCACAGATTTGGAGGAACTGATGGCTGGATGACACTGAGTGTCCTGGTTTGAGGCATCCCATCCGTGTGGGCTGTTCTCCTTGCTGGGCTTGCTGACCCAGCCTGGCTGCACCCTTGGCTCCAGGTGCTCATTCCAGCTCCAGTCTCCAAAGCAGCCTTGAGGGGAGGGAGAATCGACACCTGGGCCTGGACATGGTGAGTTCGTAGAGCCATCTTCCAGAAGCACCTGAGACAAAATTGGACGCTTCAATTTTTCATCATCACTAGCTTGGTGGGTGCATTAATTTGCATGTTGCTATTAATTGGACTTCCTGAGAGGTATATAGATAGCCTGTCCCAAACAGCATTGCACTTCAAGGCCGACCATGAAAGGTTTTTGACAATGCATGTGATGCCATTCCTCTTGGGTTGTCATTCCCGACCCAGGGTGCAGGAAGCCATGAGTGGCTGATTCCAAATGGCCAATGCTTCAACTCGCTCATGTCTAGAATATTGAGCTTTATGGATTTCATTTCATTCTTAACATTTTCCAATTTTCCAAGGTCCATACTTTATGCATCCCATGTGCTGATGATTCATAAATGTTTGCAGCTGCTTCTTCTCGAAGGTCCCTGAAGCTCACCTCATACACATCATCAAGGTGAGCCTTGAGGCGACAGCTCTTCCTGGGTCAGGTTTGCCCATTTTGAGAGGTTCACTTTTGGAGACCGAGATAGTTAAAGTCTATTGTGCCAAGCTGGCTGATAAACACATGTGGGGTTAAACGAAGAGCAGAGGGCTAAATGGCTCAGGTCTCTTGCTTTCTGATGGTCGGACCAGCGTGCAGCTGCCTTAGCTAATTCCCTGCTTCCGCTGGCAAGGTTCATTTCCTGCGAGACATCTCTGAGGAGAAACCACATAGACCTACCCCGATGAAGTCCTGCGTGCTGGAGCAGCCGTGTGGAGACCTCTGCCAGCGCTGAGATGCTGACATGGTCACTGATCCGGCTTTCCTCCTGCACTTGGCATCATTTTGTGTGTTTTGTGAAATGGAGGAGGACTTTGTGTACTGATGTCGGACATATGGGTTAATGTTGGACTTATGGGCTTGGGCAGCACTGGGTTGGGATATTTGCTTGATGTGCATTTACCCTTTATCTAAAACTCTCTCTTAAAATATGAGTTTCTGTGGGTTTGTTTCTCTAATGTTCCCAGACTAACACAGGCACTTTGACGATGTTCCTGGATGTTCGTAAGGCTGTCTGTGGCTCATGCCCCAGAAATAGGCTGTCAATTTTTCCTGTGCAGCCTGCTCACAGTATGAAAACTCTGCTCAAACATGTTCACCTTGAGTGAACAGTTTCCAGTATCACAGCAACAGGTAAGCCCCATGATACAATAAACTGAAAGAAAAATGATGGAAGAAGGCTATGGCAACATTTTCTTTCTTTTCTTTTCTTTTTTCTTGTTTTCTCCATGTTCAATTGCTCTTTTTTTTGGGGGGGGGTGCTAAAACCCAAAGGGGAATCTTGGTAGATCCTTTTCTTAAAGGGCACGGGAAAAGCATGGGGACTTATTAAGAATAACTTTAAAGAAAATTGAAAACTGCACTTAGGGGATGTGGCAGTTATACCACCTGGGGTGTCAATTTGAAGATGAAGAGTGTAGGGATAGAATCGAGGCTGTGAATCCGGAAATAGCCATTGCGACCCCTGTGTGGTCATGGCCGTCTCCTGAGAATCCTAGGAACTGCTTTTATTGCTTCCTCGGAGGCGGAAGACACACACTCTCTCTCAGCTCATTTCCTGAGAGACCCTCTACTGACAGGACGCATGGCACTACACTGATAGACCCTGTGCCCTGGGACCCGGAGAAGTCACGTGGAGACCCCTGCCAGCGCTGATGCTTACAGCTGGACCCACAAGACATCCCACCCACTGGCCTGGGATCTTCCTGCATTTGGGGACATTGCGTGTGTTTCGTGAGTCTGAAGAGGATTTTACTGACTGGTATCAGATATTTGGGCTAATATCTGACTTATGGACTTGATCCGGACCGAGCTGGGATGTTTTCTCAATGTTCAATTGCTCTTGTATATGAACCAATTCCTTTGACCACATGTGAGTGTCCATAGATTTGTTTCTCTAGTCTACCTGGACTAATACAGGGGACAAAGGGAAGGGAAATTGCAGAGACTAGATACACTTTTTCTTTTTCTTTCTTTTTTTGGGGGGGGGCATCACTGCTTTCCGGCGGTGGGAGTAGGAGGCCCAGCCCCACTGCTGGAATTGAACCTCCGTCCCACTGGGCCGCAGTCCCGCGCACAACCACTACGCCACCGGGGCTCAGCCCCAGATATACTTTTTCATCACAACACTGTTTTGTTTTGTTTTTTGGCATCACTGGCTCTGGTGGGAGTAGGAGGCCCAGCCTTGCTCCTGGAGAGCCGCTACTGGATTTGAACCGCCAAGCCCGTGGACCGCAGTCTCACACTCAACCACTGCGCCACCAGAGCTCAGCCTCATCACAACAGTGTACCTGCTCATTTTTCTAGGGTACTAAGGGCTGTCCATTAAGAATTTAATTGGGACATTTTACTCCATTCACTCATCTCTAGTCTTGTGCTGTAAGCTTTTTGTTCCCCAAACTCAGAGGGCATTTAAAAGCGATATGACTTGAGTCCCTTGAGGATGCCCAAGTTGCCAGTTTGGGGTGGTGTAAATCAGAGAGCACATGTTTCTTTGGAGAAGGATGAGTGAAATGGAAACACTGCTTTCAAAGTGTAGTGACCTTGGTGGAAGATAAGTGAGAAACAGTAGCTTCACACTTTGCTGTTTTTGTTTGATTGGGTGTTAGCACTCTGTAGCTATACTTTTTTTTTTTTTACTACCTTTATATTTTGGAGGGAGAGTGGATTGAGTTTACAGGTGAATTAAATGAGTCTAGAATTCGAGTGGAGTCTCTGAGAGGCACAAACAGCCCAGAGTGAAAGGCAGGACTGGGGTCATGATTGTAAGGAAACCAGAGGAATATTGTTTTCATCGGTGCTGTACTTCCCTCTGGTTTACTTATCCCTTCCTTGTGACCCTTCTCTTAGGGCACGTCCTACTGTCTACAGATGAGTTTGGGGTCCTTGCTCTGACCCTTCCTCAATCTAAAAAATATGCTTATTTGTTTTGGGTCTTCTGATGCCTGTTGTCTGATCCTATGATGGCATAGGCTGGTGTGCTTCTTCGATGGGGGCTTGTTGCTTCTGCTAGAGGGCTGCTTACTTCAAGCCTTTAAGATTCTAGATGCTAGGGCTGAGCCCCGGTGGCGTAGTGGTTGTGCGTGGAACTGCGGCCCACTGGGACGGAGGTTCAATTCCAGCAGTGGGGCTGGGCCTCCTACTCCCACCACCGGAGAGCAGTGATGCCCCCCCTTCAAAAAAAAAAAGATCCTAGATGCTATATCTTTTGATAGCTGGGCACCATCATCTTTCTTCACCACATTTGCTTGTACATCCATTTTGTCTTCAGTAATCGTGCTGGGAGGGTGAACATTACAGAATGCCAGGTTGTTAGAACAAAGTATTCTTGTGTTAAAGGAGGTTTGAACAGAGACCCAAAGTCCATCATCCACTGCCTCTGTGTTGCCATATAAATATATGTAAACAGACCAATATTTCTATTTTTATGAATTAATGTATTTTCATATCTACACACCTATGTTTATACCTCTACCCACAGCTTTTCTTCCCAGATAGTTCCTCTGTTTCCTTCTACCTTCCTCCTGCCCCACCATCATGGTCCTCCTCCTTCTGCCTCTTAGTGGGAGTTCTCAGCTACATTGCTGTTGCTCCAACCCCACCAGGATCTCTCTCTCTCTCTCTCTCTCTCTCTCTCTCTCTCTCTCTCTCTCTCGTTGTTTTTAATTCCCTAGTTGTTCCCCTGTCTGTGGCGTTGTTTGCTCTCTGCTTCCTTCCCCTGCCTCCTCGCCCCTACAAATCCCTCCAGAACTGTAGTTTCTATTGCTTTCTCCTCAGACTTGCTTCCCATGCCTATCCTATGTAGGTAGGCAAACCAACAATAACGAAGACAAAACAAAAATAAAACAAAAGATTGAATAAAAAGGGGAAATCACTAGCAAAACAATGAAAAACCATATGTAATTCCAGGTATGTCCACTGACCTTTACCACTCTCTCTCCATCTGTCTGGGGAGGGGTGGGGGAAAGGGGGGAACTGCCCCTCCTAGTCTGAAATCTCTTTCGTGGGCTCCTCAGGGGCTTCATGGCTTGGCTTGGCTCCTGTTGCTGATCTGTTTTCTTCTTGGTTTGCCCCATTGTGGGGGTTCTGACCAGACTCACTCCCCACCGTGTGTCCCCAGTATTGTCCTCTGTCACATATGCTCCCGCGAGGGGACTTCAGGTCTCGAGCTGTCGTCAGCCCTACAGTCCTCTCGGTGCCTTAGCAGCTCTGTGCAGGGACGTGGGCCTCTGGGCTTGGTGTGCAGATACGGGGTCTAGACCCGCCCTCTCTCTTCTTCCTTCTTGGCTTGCTTCCATGTGGGCATGACAGGCTGCCCCAGCTCCCCAACCTGTGGGTTTAGTGTTGTCCTCTGTCACACATACTTGTAGGGAGGGGGTCTGATTGGGCTGGCCCTGGAGCCCTCTCTGTTCAGGAGTTGCTCCATATGGTTACGTTGCCCTCAAGGTTTGGCGCTGTGGTGGGGTTTGAACTCACACCCCCATTTCTGTGGAGACATAAACAATACCTTCCCCCTGGCTCGGTTAATACCCTGCTCTGCCAGTGCCATCATCTTCCTCTTTCCCCAACTCTTCCCCTTTCTCTCCCTCTACCATCTTTTCCCTTTGTTGTGTTGGAAATGACATATACACCCTTGGGTTTGGTCTGTCCCCTACTCAGCTGCCTGTGCCTCAACCCTGTTAGTGTGAGATAAATGGCTTTTCTTCTAGACCTACTGTGCTGACTATATTGACTTCGGTGGACTCATGTTGTACTTGTCCTTTTGAGATGGCCTAACTTCTCTTTGCATAATTTTCTCCAACTCTTCCCATGAGATTATGGTGCCTCATGCTAACATCAGTGTTTTTACTAACCCATCCGTCTATTGATGAAAATTGAGGTTGTCTCTGATTCTTTGCAATTGTGAATTGTGCCCAATAAACATTGGAATGCAGACAACTGGCCATGGTCTATTTTTTACCTCTTCTGGATAATATGCCCAGTAGAGAGATTGCTGGGTCATAAGGTAACTCAATTTCTTCTTTTTTTAAAAAATCATTTTACTGGGGACTCATACAAATGTTAACACAATCCACACATACATCCATTATCTGTAAAGCACATTTGTACATTTGTTGCCATCATCATCCTCAAAACATTTTCCTTCTACCTAAGCCCTTGGTATCAGTTTCTCACTTTTCTCCCTCCCTCCCCATACCCCTCCCCTGATAATTTGTAAATTATTACTATTCCATCATATCATATACTGTCCAATGTCTCCCTTCCCTGCTGTCCATGCCCCAGGGAAGAGGTTACAAGATCCTTATCATTGGTTCCCCCTTTCTACCCCACTGTGGCGGTTATATGTTTATGTTAATTTTATGATTGAGATGTAGGGGTGGAGTCTAGCCTGTTAATCTGGAGATACCTATTGAGTAGCCAATGAGGCCTCTGTGCAGGCATGGCTTTCTCCTGATACATCTGGGAAATCTTGTGATATTTCCCTTGTGAAGATGAGAAGCTATTTCCCAGTTGTTGGGAGTTAGTCTCAGAGACGATTAATCACAGACAAGACAAGATGGCAGCGTCTGAGGAGCCAGAGAAGCCACACGGCTTGGCCCTGATGGAGCCAGATCTCTGAAGCTGGAGAGGACCCGTGGAAACCCCTGCCAGGGATGAGTTGCTTCTGCCACCACTGGATGCTATTGATGGACCCTGAGCTCTGGAAGTGAGGAGCCATGGGGAGACCCTTGCCAGTGCCAGAATTCTGCACCCACTGACCTGTGACTTCTTGACTCAGGAGACATTATAGACTGGTATCAGGCATATGGGCTAATATCGGACTTATGACTTTGAACTGGACTGGGCTGGGATGTTTTCTCAGTGTTCTATTCCTTTTGTATATAAACCATTCCCTTATATCCATATGCATGTCTATGAAATTTGTTCTTCTAGTTTGCCCAGACTAACACACCCACCTTCCCTCCATCCTCCCAGTATCACCACTCTCACCACTGGCCCTAAAGGGATCATCTGTCTTGGATTCCCCATGTTTCTGGTTCCTCTCTGTACCAGTGTACATCCTCTGGTCTAGCTGGATTTGTAAGGTGGAATTGGGATCATGATAATGGGGTGGGGAAGTGGGGGAGGAAGCACTGAAGAACTAGAGGAAAGTTGCATGTTTCATTGTTGCTACACTGTACCCTGACTGGCCCATCTCCTGCCCACGACCCTTCTGTAAAGGATGTTCCTTCACCTACAGATGGGCTTTGGGTCTCCAATCTGTACTCCCCCTCATTTAAAATGATATAACTTTTAGTTCTTTGATGCCTGATACCCAATTCCTTTGACACCTTGTCATCATCGCACAGTCTGGTGTGCTTCTTCCATGTTGCTTCTAAGCTAGATGGCCGCTTGTTTACCTTCAAGCTTTTAAGACCCCAGATACGATATCTTTTGATAATCGGTGTGGCAGTCATGCGCTTATGTTAGTTTCATGATTGAGATGTAGGGGTGGAGTCTAGCCTGTTCATCTGGAGATAGCCATTGAGTAGTCGATGAGGCCTCTATGTGGGCATGGCTTTCTCCTGAGACTTCTGGGAGATCTCGTGATATTTTCCTCGTGAAGATGAGAAGCTAGTCTCAGAGATGATGAATCATGGACAAGACAAGATGGCAGCATCTGAGGAGGTGGAAGAGCCAGCAGAGAGACCACATGGCTTTGCCCTGATGAAGCCAGACCTCTGAAACTGGGGTGGCCACATGGAGACCTCTGTCAGTGATGAGTTGCTTCTGTTGTTGATGAACCCTGAACCCTGGAAGTGAGGAGCCATGGGGAAACCCCTGCCAGCACCGGGACACTGCACCTACTGACCTGTGACTTCGTGAGTCGGAAGGAGACTTTTTAGACTGATATCGGGTGTATGGGTTAATATTGAACTTATGACTTTGTACTGGACTGGATTGGGATGCCTTCTTACTGTTCTATTTCTCTTATATATAAACCTTTTCCTCATATCGATATGCATGTCTATGAAATTTGTTCCTCTAGCCTACCCAGACTGACACAGTCAGGCACCATCAGGTTTCTCCACCACTTTTGCTTATGTACACACTTG
This sequence comes from Nesogale talazaci, assembly GCA_004026705.1. NCBI lineage: Eukaryota > Metazoa > Chordata > Mammalia > Afrosoricida > Tenrecidae > Nesogale > Nesogale talazaci. The sequence goes on along the minus strand of PVJH01021541.1, from coordinate 30,685 downwards.
TCTTCAGCAGTTGTGTCAAGAAGATGAGCATCAAGAAATGCCAATTTAATAGAACAAAGTGTTCTTGCATTGAGGAAGTACTTGAGTGGAGGCCTAATGTCCATCTGCTGCCTTAATACGAACCCCATAAGTATTTGCACGTGAAAATAAACAAGCGGCCTTCTAGCTGAGAAGCAACAAAGTCCACATGGAAGAAGCACACCAGCTTGTGTAACCACGAGGCATCAGACATCAAAGAACAAAAAATCATATCATGGAGTACCCACCTTCCTAATATGATCACTGAAGACAAATGTGTACATAAGCAAAAGTGGTGAAGACAGCTGGTGGTGGCCGGCTATCAAAAGATATAGGATTGGGCTGAGCCCTGGTGGCGTAGTGGGACGGAGGTTCAATTCCAGCAGTGGGGCTGGGCCTCCTACTCCCACCACCAGAGAGCAGTGATGCCCCCCCCCCAAAAAAAAGATATAGGATCTGGGGTCTTAGAGACTTGAAGGTAGGGCTGAGCCCTGTTGGCATAAGTGGTTGAGTGTGGTCCCACAAGCTTGGTGGTTCAAATCCAGCAGCGGCTCTCAGGAGCAGCTCCCTCAACCATCAGAGGGCAGTGATTATCCCCCCCCTAAAAAAAAAGACTTGAAGGTAAACAAACAGCCATCTAGTTCAGCAGCAAAAAAGCCCACATGGAAGAAGCACACCAGCCTGTGTGACCATGAGTTGTCAAAGGGATCGGGTTTCAGCATCAAAGAACTAAAAACTATATCATTATAAATGAGGGGTTGTATAGAATGGGGACTCAAAGCCCATCTGTAGATGAACTGACATCCCCTTACAGAAGGGTCGCGGGCAGGAGATCAGCCAGTCAGGGTACAGTGTAGAAATGATGAAACATACGTTTCTCTAGTTCTTAAATGCTTCCTTCCCCACCACCCCACCACCCCTCACATCATCCCAAATCCACCTTACAAATCCAGCTAGACCAGAGGAAGTGCACTGGTACAGATAGGAACCAGAAACATGGGGAATCCAAGACAGATGATCCCATTAGGGCCAGTGGTGAGAGTGGTGATACCGGGAGGATGGAGGGAAGGTGGGATAGAAAGGGGGAGCCAATTATAAGGATCTCCTTGTAACCTCCTCCCTGGGATATGGACAGCAGGGAAGTGAGGGACATTGGACAGTGTATGATATGATGGAATAGTAATAATTTACAAATTATCAAGGGAGGGGGGGAAGTGAGAAGCTGATAAAGGGTTTAGGTAGAAGGAAAATGTTTTGAGGATGATGATGATGGCAACGAACGTACAAATGTGCTTTGCATATAATGGATGTATGTGTGGATTGTGGTAACAGTTGTATGAACCCCCAATAAAATGATTTTTTAAGTATATGCATGTAGATCTATTTTTTCATCATCATATATAAAAATGGGTACCTATGTACATGCCTGTATTTAGACCTCTATAAATGCCCTTTGTATCCTGTTTCTTTCCTCTATATCCTCTGTCTTCCCTCTCATCCCACTATCATGCTCAGCCTTCACTTGGGTTACATTGCCCTTGATCAATCCCTGCCTACCAGGCCTCTCACACCCATCTTGCCACTGATTTTGGATCACTTGTTCCCTTGTGGTAACAATTTTTATTTGCTTTAAATATCACCAGATCGCTTTCCACGGAAGCTGTGTGTGTGTATCTACGCGACCACCAGCAGTGGCGGTGTGTTCCTTTCTCACCACATCCCCTCCAACATTTGTTGCTCTCTGACTTTCTGATTGGGCTATCCTCAAGGGTGTTAGGTGGTATGTCATGATTGTTTTGTTTCTCTGATGGCTAATGATCAGGAGCATTTCCTCATATATTTGTTGGTCATTTGGGTCTCTTCCCTAGTGAAATGTCTGTTCAGGTCTTTTGCCCATTTCCTCAGGGGGTTAACTGTTTTCCTTTTTTTGCAGGCTAGGAGGGTATTGTAGATTTTAGTAATAAGCCTTTTGCCTGTTGTATCATTGCTAAAAATCCTCTCCCTGTCTTTTGGTTCTCTTGTTACTTTCTTGGCAAAGTCTTTTGACACACACACACACAGGTGTTTTATCCTCAGCATATCCCTCTTGTCCATTTCAGGTACACCTGTGTATGTGTCCTTCCCTATTACAGTGAGCCTATGTAGTCTCTGTGCCAAGGTTCTTAGGTTTGTCCCAATTCCTTCATTAATGATCCCGATAGTTCAGGGTTTTACTTCTAGGTCTGTGACCCACCCTGAGTTTCTTCTTATGCATAGGGTTTAGGTAAGGGTCTTGTTTCATTTTTCTACAGGTGGATATCCATTATTTCCAGCACCACTTGTTAAAGAGGGCATCCACCTCCCATGTGATGCTTTTGGGCCTTGTCGAAGATCAGATGTCTATTTCTGGGGTTTCTGTTCTTTTCTGTTAGTCTGACACTGTTACTTCTTATCCAATGCCTTAAGAACAACCTTATTAGAGTCAGTTAATTTAAGATGGAAGATGAGGAGAGGAAGAAGAAAGAATAGCAAACTTTTCAAACAGTTGCAATTAATCAGAGCTTAAAAGTAGGGTGATAATCTTGCTTGCTGAAAGTGAGGAGGGGGCTGAGCCCCGGTGGCGTAGTGGTTGTGCGCGGGACTGCGGCCCACTGGGACAGAGGTTCAATTCCAGCAATGGGGCTGGGCCTCCTACTCCCACCTCCTGAGAGCAGTGATGCCCCCCCCAAAAAAAATCTGGTCACTTTACATTATGGAAGAGTCAAAAAGAACAAGAGGATTCCTGTTGCATCGTTCTACAGACTGGGAAAAAGACAGAGGATCACGTCTCTCCTTTTTGAATTTCCAACCCCCACCATCTTTGAGGCCAAGGCTTTCTGGAAAGCTCCAAAGCATCGGGTGACCATGGCAACTCACGCCAAGCTCCGGCGTTAGTCTCCGCCCCCTTCGCAGACGCGCTTGCTGATTGGTTCAGAAAGCCGACCAATGGTCGGGGGAGCGGGCCGTTTGCCGCGCGGTCAGTGGCCGCGAGCCGGGAGGAAGGCGGGAAGGGCAGGGGAGCGGGCGGGCCGGGGCGGGGCGGCGGGGGCGTATTTCCTGCTCCGCTGCGGAAGGCGGAGGGCGGCAGCCGTTGGGCCCGACGCGACCCGAAGGAGCCGGGGCGCCGGGCGCGAGTGCGGTGCGCGGGTTTCCGAGCGCGGAGAGCGGCCGGCGCGATGGGCGGGGAGCAGGAGGACGAGCGGTTCGACGGCATGCTGCTGGCCATGGCGCAGCAGCACGAGGGTGGCGTGCAGGAGGTAACGGCCCGCGCGGCGGCGGCGGCGGCGGCCGGGCCCGACCCGGCGCTGCCAGCCCATGCGGGCGCCCCGCGGTCACGCGCGCGGCCCCGCTTCCCCGCGGGTGGGGTGGGGGGTGGGGACCGAGAGCCCCTCGCGGGCTGCCCGGATGCCCCCCACCTCCCCATCCCCCTCGGCTTCCGGCCACGCCGCCCCGTCCGTGCGTCTCGCCCCTCCGGAGTGGCTCGGTGCCCCTCGGTCACGTCCAGCTGGGCAGCCGCGCCCTTGCAATCCCTTCCTTCGCGCCCCCGGGTCCCTATCGGCCTCACGCGCTTCCAACCCCGGGCCCCCACAGGTGGTCGTTCCTGGAGAAGGACCCCTTAGGCGAACCGTGCCGAACGTGGCGCTCGCTCTCCGTCCACCCCGGCCGGAGCCCGCCGGATGACGTGGGCACGTGGTCTCTCCAGGCTGCGAACGGCCCCCCCACCCCCCGGAGGCCTGCGCTCACCCCCCTGGAGGCTCGGGCCCTCCCCACCTCTCCGAGCCTGTGCGCTGAGCCTCGGCACATCCGTACCCTGTACCCTCCTGCATCCCAGGAGCGCGGTCGCTCGCCTGGCCCTGCACTCAGTACCTGGGGAGGGCCAGACCTCCCCCGGGGTGGGTCCCGGGCACACCCAGGGGAGCCGAAAGCGGCCCCAGCCCGGACAGAGCATGTTTAAAGGAGGGCAGCCCGTGTTGATGACCACACACTTTCTGGTGTGAAGAGTGAGGACCAACTGGTAGCGATTCTGGCTTTCAAACAAAATTATTTTAAGCAGAGACATGGAACGTTGGGTTCGGGTTATACAACAGGCATTTTTTAATTGCCAGAGGGTGCTGAGCGATTTTTTTTTTCCCCTTCTGGAAAGGAGGCGGTAGGCTAGAAAACGTAGGTTCTAGATAGTACATGCGTGTCCCAGTCCATCATCCAGGGTACCATGTCGGTGTCTGCTTTTGCAGCATCTCTTGAACCATTCCGGCACCTCCCCCCCCCCCCCCCCCCCCCCCCCCCCCCCCCCCCCCCCCCCATCCCGCCAGGGCCAGCGGCTCCCCCTTGGGATAACACTAGTCTAGAACAAGTGATGTTAAGCTTCCTCCTGGTGGGAGGGGCCAAGGGGACCAGGAGGCGGGAGAAAGCCGAAGCGTTCTTAAGTGGGAGGATGGTTACAGTCCAAGTTATCTCTTAGACTCAAGAAGGTGGCTTCTAGGAAGGAAGGGGGAGCTGATAGCAATGATGGCTATAACCCCATGAGGAGGATGAAAAACGGGATTGTAAAGTGAATGGATACATTAGATGGTGTAAGATATGACGAAATAGAAATAATTATAATAATGGTTCAAGAGGGCTGAGCCCCGTTGGCATAGTGGTTGTGCGCGGGACTGCGGCCCACTGGGACAGAGGTTCAATTCCAGCAGTGGGGCTGGGCCTTCTACTCCCACCACCAGAGAGCAGTGATGCCCACAAAAAAAAAAAAAAATGGTTCAAGAAGAAAGAATGTTTTGAAACTGATGGTGGCAGCAATTGGACAATTATGTTGATCTAATTGAATTAGGGGTGGTGAAGTAATAGCTGTAAGAGCTCCCAATAAGAGTCTTTATTTTTTTGGTTTGTTTTGTTTTTTTGTGTGGGCATCACAGCCCTCTGGTGGTCGTGGGCACTACCCGGCGCTGCTCCTGAGAGCCACCGCATGATTTGAACCGCCAAGCCCGCGGGCCGCAGTCCCACACTCAACCACTTAGGCCACCAAGAGTAATTTTTTTTTTTTGAAGCTTCTTTTTTGTTTGTTTGTTTGTGGGCATCACTGCCTCTGGTGGTCGTGGCGCTACCCAGCTGCCGCTGGATTTGAACTGCCAAGCCTGCAGGCTGCAGTTCCACACTCCACCACTTAAGCCACCAAGAGTAATTTTTTTTAATTAAAAAAAAACAAAGAATCCCCAAACCCAAGAAGTTGCCTTCTAGACAGTTGAAGGCCTCCTTGTATGGCACCTCTTTAACTTGTCTTGTCTTGTCTTTCAGCTTGTGAACACCTTCTTTAGTTTTCTTCGCCGAAAAACTGACTTCTTCATTGGAGGAGAAGAGGGGATGGCGGAGAAGGTAAGTGTTGGCTGCTGCTGGGCTCCAGAACGCACCCGGTCCTCCTAGGGTACAGCAGTTGCCAAGGAAGGACCAGGAGTGGGGAGCGACGTAAACTGCCACTTAGGGTAGCACCACTGTCGACCAGTGCCTTCTCTGCCCTGTTCCGCACGACCCATTAATACAGGGGTTCTCAGCCTTTGAGTTTCCGCCCCTTGGGAGGTCCTACGACCCTTTCACAGGGGCCGCCTGATTCATCACAGTAGCAGAATGACAGCGATGAAGTAGCATGTTAACGGTGGGGGGTGGGGGGACACCACATGAGGAACTGTGTGAAAGGGTCGCAACATGACGAAGGTGGAGAAGCCCTGGTGTAGCAGTTCTGCAGGAGGGGGCTGTTCTTAGCACATTTTGGTAAGTGAAAAGTGAGGAAAGTGGCTCAGGAGCTCGCACACCAGAAAACGGGGCCGTCCGTGCTCAGACCTGGCAGGTGTCAGTTCAACATAAAATGGAACATTACAGGGATGGGGGGGGAGGACACTGTCCGAAACTGCTGGTCAAAGGGAATGATTGGAGTCTCGGAAACATTTTTATTGCCGAGTATTTCAAAGTTAGCCAGAGCTTTTGGAAGCGACGCGTACGGGGTGTTGAGGGAGGAAGGGGGACACCCGCCTTGCCCGCCAGGGCAGCCAAATCACCCCCGGCCATCAGTGGCTCTCGCCGCCCTCATGTCTGAGAGCATTGCCATCTCAGTGCTCATTTCCCAGCCTTGGAACTTTCCATTTAGATTTGCATTCACTTCCTTCCATGCTGTGTTCTTCGTCCCGCTAGCACACGTTTGGTGTTCTTTGTTAGACTTACCCACAGTATTTTCTTCCTGATGCTCTGGTTACTAAATTCCATTTTCAGCCTCACTGCTGCCCCAGGGTTTGCTTACCTTGCGCCTGTGAGGCAGGTTCCAAACTAGGTTTGCACCTTCCGCTGGTTGCTAGGAGCGACCTGTGGATTAAGAGGCCTATTGTGCTGTTTTCCCCTTTGCGGTTAATTTGTTGAGAAACCTGGTGGTTTGTCTCGGCAAATTGCTCACAATCTGAATTTTGTTTATTGCCTCTCCACAAAGACCTCTAATTGGCTTATCTGATGTTTTTATTTCATGCATGTTTGCTTCCTGTCTCCCAGCAGGAAGCCCCTCTCTGGATACAAGCAATCTCTGGTCACTGCATAAATTGTTTGACTCGGGCTGAGCCCCTGTGGCGGAGTGGTTGTGCGCGGCACTGCGGCCCACTGGGATGGAGGTTCCATTCCAGCTCCATGGAGCAAAGGCTGGGCCTCCTACTCCCACCACCAGAGGGCAGTGATGCCCCCCCCCAAAAAAAACCAAAACAAAAAAAATGATAAATCATTTGACTCACTGCATCGAGTCAATATTGCCTGACAGCACCCCTGTTCGTTTCTGAGACTAAACCTTTATGGGAGTCCAAAGTCCTGTCTTTCTGCCGTGGCGCTACAGGTAGTTTTGAATTGCTGCCCTTAAGGAGTGCAGCACAACCCACACCTGATAATAGATAGGCCACCAAGGCCCCTTATATTATTATGCCTTTTTAAAATGCTAACATTCATTCACTTTCCTCGTTTACTAGCTGTCATTCTTTTAAGGTAACTGTTCTTGTTAGCTTCTGGGTCGCCTGAGGGCATACTGTCTAGTGTGTGCATGTCCCCAGGTGACCGGTGAGGTGGATGGTTTCCAGTGTCATCATAAATGTATGGACACTTATAGAGACTTAGCATCTTCGTTCATCATTGTTACTCTTATGGGTGCAGTGATGTGCCACCTGGGGCCCCACTCTTCTCATACTGGCACGGGGTGCCAAACCAGCATCTGCGCCCCAACGCATAGCCCTGTGCCCGGCCCTTGTGCAAGTCAGCTTTCACAAAGCCCTCTGCCCCGTGAGTGAGGTGTTGGGCCATAGCTCCCTTCCAGATCCCTTCTTCCTGCCTTTTAAGCGAGTCTGCTGCGGTTGTGGTTTTCCTCCTTCTTGGTGTCTCGTGGTTGCAGATGCTTGTGGCCACTGTCTGCTCATGTGACACTGGAACTCAGGTCAGTGCCATGTTGAGATTTCCTCCTTTGTACAGGTAGTGGATTCTTATTTTCGTAAGTGCTGAGGGAGCCACCAGCCCTGCCGGACAGGCCAGAGGGAGCCGGGCACACTTCTCCGAGCTGCTGACTGCAGGGTCAGTGGTTTGACTACCCCAGCGGTTGGTCCATAGGAGATTAGATAGCTTTTTTACAATTATCAAGACTTATCAGGATTTAAGGTCCCAGAAAACCCAAAGGGCGCCATGACTCAGAATCACTCTAGCAGTTGGGTGGGTCTGCTGCTGGTGTGACTGGAGGCCCAGAGCCTAGGGGAGAGGGATAGGCCTGGCCTGAGGAGGTGAGACTAGTGGAGTGGCAGGGGGGTGTTCACTGTGCAGCAGTGGCAGGGCGGTGGGCATGTTTGACCTCCTGGCTTCCCCAGGGCAGGCGCGCCGCCCGCTCTGTACCTTGGCTGGCACTGCGGTTCTGTGCACGCCACCTCTGCTGGTTCCGTGGCTCTGGTCGTGAGCTTCTGCCGAGAGCTCACAGATGGTTCTCGTGATGGAGAGGGTTCATTGGGGTGGCACAATGGGCTACGAGCAGGGCAGCTAACTGAGGTCAGCGGTTGAAACCGCCAGCCGTCCTGGGGAGGAGGATGAGGCTTTCTATGCCTGTGGAGACTCGGGGTCTGAGAAGCCCATGGGGGCAGCTCTGCCTTGTCTTGTAGGGCTGCTGCGGGTCAGGATCGATTTGGAAGCCGGGAGTTTGGTTTTTGTTTTAATTGAAAAAGTTTATATTTACCATTAGCCAGCTGGGCTCAGTTTAGATGATTCCGATTTTGTTGACAGCATCTAAAGCATCACCGTCAGGAGCCAATCGAATAGATGCCTTCTCAGCATCTGTCAGGCCTGATCACGGTGTTGACCTTGGCCACCTTAATGTCATAGAGCTTCTTCACAGCTCGTTTGATCTGGCATTGGTTGGCTTTGACATCCGCAATGAACACAAGTGTGTTGTTACCGTCGATCTTCTTCATGGCAGACTCTGGTCAAGGGGAACTTGAAGGCATCATGGTCCAGCTGGTTTCTCCTGGGGGCGCTCTGCTGAGGGTATTTGGGCTCCTTCTCAATCTCAGGGTCTTGGGCCGCCAGAAGGTGGGTGACGTGTGGATCTTTTTTTTGTGGATGTGGACGTCTTTAAGCACAACCTTCTTGACTTTTAAAACCTTTGCGTTGGCCTCCGTTTTGGGAGGGGCAGGAGCTTCCTTCTTCGCCCTCGGGCCCATCTTCATAAAAAGGGAGTTTGGTTTTTTATTGAGTGATAGCGTACCACAAGTTTCTTGAGGCCTTGACTTCTCAGCCTTACGGCCCCTTGGTCTCTGCAGCATAGTGGTCTGGCCGCTGCGGCCCCTCTGTTCTGTCTCTTCGTTTCCTCGACTAGACCTCTGGTCTCAGCTCCTTGGTTCTGTCCCTTGGTTCTTGTGCCACAGTCAGAGACAGACCTAGACCTGAGGTTTTCTCTCTGTCCCTGCTTCTAAGATCGCCCTTCTGCCCCGAGGACTGGCTACAGGGGGAGCTTTTGTGTTGGGAAGACCACACCCCAAGAAAACAAAGGGTGCGGACTGAGTTCGCCTCTCCACTGGGTGAAGGACACATCCCAGCTTAATCTCATAACGGGGAACGCCCTCCCAAGTGGGATGACAGACCAGAATGCAAACACATCAAGCAGGAGTTGTGACCCAAAGGGCCATATTCGTTGACTACATTGCAGTCAGTGACTCGGTCTCTCCCATGGCATGGACGTGATGTCATGCCTTGAGAAGGGGACCCCACCCAGGAAGAGGCGAGTGCTGAGGGGGCCAGCAGGGCTGTGGTTCTCCAAACCACAGTCTAGCCACAAATGTCTTACCCCCACACACTGCTCATTGGCACCATTGGATGGCCTACTGTGCCCCCAGGGATCTCCCTACTGACTGGGGCTGGCCCTGAGACCGGGAGGAAGGGGCAGACGCTGCGCCGCCTGCTGGCCCTGCTCTGCCCTCAGCTAACCGCTTAGGTGACTGCTAGCGCAAGGAAGGGCAGGACAGATGGGAGGGATGTGCTCACTGGCGTTGAGAGCTGGGGGCCCCGGCCTCATCTCCTGGGTCACTGGGTCCCAGGTCCCTCCCGTAGGAGGGTGGAGCAGTATGCTCGGGCAAGAGCCTCCCAGAACTGAAGCTCCTGTTCTCTGCAGAGCAGTCTTCAGGAGATGGCGTTCTCTCCCTCCGCGTGGCTTGGTTAGGGGAGGTCTTCGGGTGCCCTTCAGAACGGGGCTGGGGTGGGATGGGGTGTTGGCATCCGTGAGTGAGAAGCCACACGGCGTAAGGGCGCTCGAGCAGTCCTGGTAGGCTGAGCGAAGCCCATGGGAGTCCCGGCTCTCACAGATTGCCCCTTAGCTCCCCAGCTCACCGAGGTGCTTGGAATATGGCTTAGTGACCTCTGATCACCCGACAGGCACCCTGTGAGGCTTCGCCCCTGGCTTCCAGAAGGTGCGGGGGTCTGAGACTGAAGAGGGGCATGAGGACCTCTAGGAAAGAGCATGCTCTTTCAGAAAGGGTGAGAGAGACAGGAAGAGGCCACCTTAAGAGGCACAGGTCGAAAGAGTGGACCAGGAGGACTGCCAATGTAGACGGTCACTGCCCAATTCTGTACCCTGCAGAGTGCGTGTCCCCGCTCGTCCAGCCAGGCCACAGGTGCCAGGAGTGTCTGTATTGTAGCAGGGCCAGGCGGCACTTGGTAGCTGGGAAGCCCACCCACAGTGGGAGAAGGAGGGTGGGGGGCTACTGGCAGAAAGACGAGAGTAGCCTCTTCGAGCCTGGTCTCTGTGGCCTCTGCTCAAGCGGCGGTGGTTCTGGGTGTGGTGCTGTGGGTCCTGGGGAGAAGGAGAGGGCCTCGCGGGTCTGAGAGCACAGGAGGATTCTCACACTGCTTGAAACTGCTTCACTGAAGACCCATGTCTCAGTGCTCTCCCCACTCTGGGAGGTAAGGCTTCCTCCTCACCGGTGAGGAATCTGAAGCTGGCTGCCCCTAAGACTGGATTAGCCCCCGGCCTGCCCGCTTGTAAATGGAATGACCCCTGTTGACCGAGCCAGCTCAGGGATGCCCCACTCCATTAGCCTATCTGCAGGTGTTCTCATTACCACTCTGAGCGAGTTAGAGGCCCCATTTTACAGATGAGACAGGTGCTGAGTGAGGGCTGGGCCAGTCACCCAGCTGGCAGAGTGGGGGCTGCACTCTAGGCTTGGGACACGGCCCCTTGCCCTGATGTTGTCTTCTTCCCTTCCCAGCTCATCACTCAGACCTTCAGTCACCATAACCAGCTGGCACAGAATACCCGGAGGGAGAAGCGAGCCCGGCAGGAGACTGAGCGGCGGGAGAAAGCCGAGCGTGCTGCCCGCCTGGCCAAGGAAGCCAAGTCCGAAGGCTCCGGGCCCCAGATCAAGGAGCTGACCGATGAGGAGGCCGAGAGGCTGCAGCTGGAGATTGACCAGGTACGCAGCTCTCACTCCCCACTCCCCGATTCCCCATTGGAGAGAAGTGAGGTACCCTCTTGCCAACTCTTCTGCCCTGTACCCAGAAAAAGGACACGGAGAGTCGTGAGAAGCAGCCCAAGAATGGCATCCTGGACCCACCTGGGAAGCAGGTGAGACGGCCTGACAGCCCTGGGATCTAGCCCCCTGGGGGTCTGGTGCTCCCATGACTCTCGTCTTCCCCCACTGGCTAGCCATCTCCCTCTCTCCATCCCTCCCTCATCCCAGAGTCGTCTCCAGACTCAAGGATCTGCGTTAGAAACATGCAGTATCCCACTGCCTTTGAAGCTTGAGCAAGCGGGCCCACGGTCCCCTGGGTCTGGGCACTTCAGACTGGCCCTTGGGGGCTGCCCCTTGAGGCCCCTCTCCCAATTCCTGCTTCCCGAGCTGGACTAAGATGGTTCCTTTGGCTTTCCAGAGGGCCTGGCCTGAGATTAGGGGTCTCCAACACAAACAAGAAAATGGCATGGGTAAATTTGGCAGCCTGGCCCCCTGCTGAGACCCCTCAGAGTGGTGGTGTCCAGTCTGCTAGACTTACCCTCTGAACTCCCTCAGCCTGGAGATGCTGGGCCCCCCATCTCCATCTGTGACCCACTGTCTCCTAGTCATAGCCATATGGTCTGACAGTCTGAGATCAGAACCTGGAGTGGGCAGGGACCAGGCTCTTCCATGTGGGGGCGGTTGGCCCAGTGACAGCTCTGGAACTGGCCCAGGAGTCCCATGGGTGCTCAGCCTGTGCCTGTGAAGTCACTGAGCACCTCTGGCTGAACAGGAGGCCGAGGAGGAGGAAGAGGATGGAGAAGAAGATGAGAAAGACAAAGGAAAACTGAAGCCCAACCTGGGCAACGGGGCGGACCTGCCCAATTACCGCTGGACCCAGACCCTGTCGGAGCTGGACGTGAGTGCCAGGGCCGGGGTGGGGGTTAGGGAAGCCTGTCTGGGGTCCTGGCGGCCCCTGACTGCCCCTTTTCCTTGCAGCTGGTGGTACCCTTCCGCGTGAACTTCCGGCTGAAGGGGAAGGACGTGGTGGTGGACGTGCAGCGGCGGCACCTCCGGGTGGGGCTGAAGGGGCAGCCCCCGATCATTGACGGGGAGATGTACAACGAGGTGAAGGTGGAGGAGAGCTCCTGGCTCATCGAGGACGGCAAGGTGGTGACGGTGCACCTGGAGAAGGTACGAGGGCCCTCCCCTGAGACCCAGCTCTCCTGTCTCTGAGGGACCGTGCTAGGCGCCCCACAACTGAGCTCACGGAGCCCCCACAGCAACTTGGCCCAAGGAAAGGGGCTCTCACATTTGCCCAAGCTCCTACCTCCAGGAAGGGATAGTCAGGTTCAAAGCAGTCTTTCGTCCCAAAGGCTCTCCCTTCTCATCGTGTGTGCGTGCAGTTCGCAAACACTCCGCCAACCTGGTAGAGCCCCGGCAGACGAGAGATGGCGGGTTGGGGCTGACCTCACGCTCAGCAGTTTGAAACAACCGGTCTCTGAGGGAGAGAGATGGGCTTTCTACCCCGTGAAGAGCGGTAGTTGGGGAAAGCCACAGGGCAGTTTACCCTGTCCTGTAAGGTCACGGTGAGGCAGCACAGGCTCGATGGCAGAGAGTTTGAAGGGGTTTTGCATATTTTCAGGTCAGGCACTGTTCTAAGTTTGGGTGAGAGAACAGTGAGTAAAATAAATCTGTTCTCGGGGAACCAACGTTCTTAACCACACTCCACCAGGAGAGGGTACCCCGGCTGGCGTCCTGCACCCCCACACACCCCCTCGCTCTGCCCAGCAGGCCCCTGCTGTTCTGGATAGCCCTTGCCTGCAGTGTCTTCCAGAGCTGCTTGTTCTTCGGCCCCTTCCCTCCCTCCCCCCAACCACACTTGCTCCTTCTTAGCGTGCTGCTCTGTCTGCATATCTGTCTGCTCCAACTTCTGGGGCTGGGAGGACAGCGACTTGTTCTCACTCAGCGAGACCCCTTGTTCCTACGTAGGCTTGCGGGGGCCCCCGGGGGCCAGGCAGCGTGGGTGGAGGAACTTGGTTCTGGAAGGATTGGGGTGGTGGTCGTGGCACAGAGGGAGCCCCCCGCCCCACGGATATCTTCCTCTTCACAGATCAACAAAATGGAGTGGTGGAGCCGCTTGGTGTCCAGCGACCCCGAGATCAATACCAAGAAGATCAATCCTGAGAACTCCAAGGTGAGCCCGGCTGGCTAGATGAGCTTTCGAGGGAGGCGAGGGAGGCGAGGGAGGGGCGTGGGTGGCCACAGAGCTTCACCGCCTGTCGCTGCCTGTCTGCAGCTGTCAGACCTGGACAGTGAGACCCGCAGCATGGTGGAGAAGATGATGTACGACCAGAGGCAGAAGTCCATGGGGCTGCCCACCTCGGACGAGCAGAAGAAACAGGAGATCCTGAAGAAGTGAGCACTTCGGCAGGGGAGGGCGGAGGCTGCGGGAGTCACTCAGCAGGCCCCCGTGCAGGGGGGCCAGCCTGGTGGCTGACTTTCTGGCTCTGGCCTGCCTGCCTGCCCTCATCGCCCGCTGAGGTCATCCTGAGGGCAAGGCCACCTCGGGTTAGGAAGGAGTAACAGATGGTCATTGCCACCCCGGACAAAGAGGGCCAGTGTTGGCATCTCCTCCTCCAGCCAGGCTGCTCCAGGCAACCCCACCCCACCCCTTCCCACCCGGCCGCTCTCCAGGTTGCTTGAGGGTCTAAAGAGGTTCAACTTGATTTGAGGGGCTGGGGAGAGGAAGGCATCTCATTTTACTCTTTTTTTCTTCTCCTCCTTGCCAGGTTTATGGATCAGCATCCAGAGATGGATTTTTCCAAAGCCAAATTCAACTAGCCTGGTTCTCCTCCTGAACGCTCAACTTTCCAGCTGCATTTCTCACCTCACCCTGGGGCTCTGGGGCTTCGGGGCTTTGGCAGGCACAGGACTGGCCCAGGCACATTGGTCCCAGGGCATCAGCTGAGAAAGACTGGGTCCCTGGGGGTCCTGTTCACCCCAGCTACCCTGCTGTTACACATTAAAACTAATTCCCCAGCTTTGTCTGTGTCCTTCCCTCTGCCCTTTGCCGGGCACTGACTTTTGGAACTGAGGGCTTGACTTCCAACCCCGATTCTGCCATGTAACTTGCCTCGTTTCTCATTAAACCAAAAAATCCTATCATGTCAATTACATTCATGGCCTATGGGGTTTTGAGGTTGAAAACACCTTTTCTTTTTTTTTTTTTTTTTTTAATTTTTTTTTTTTTTTTTTTTTTTTTTTTTTTTTTTTTTTTTTTTTTTTTTTTTTTTTTTATTTTATTTTTTTTTAAGGCATCACTGCCCTCAGGTGGTGGGAGTAGGAGGCCCAGCCTTTGCTCCTGGGAGCCGGAATTGAACCTCCGTCCCAGTGGGCCGCAGTCCCGCGCACAACCACTACACCACCGGGGCTCAGCCCGAAAACACCTTTTCTGATGGGAGAAGGCCTACCCTTTCTCCTGGTTGGTGGGTTTGATCTGCCAGCTTTGTGGTCAGCAACCCAATGCAGACAGTGCCGCCACATTCGTTAAAATAGCAGTAAACCAAGACAGTTTGAGTCGTTCTACCCAAAAGTTGAGGCTTTTTGCTAGCTATGGGACTAGGATGTATTGAATAGGTCAGGTTCTCAAAGGTCCCTGAGACGCAGCAAGGAAGATGAGTTGGCCTTATCCATGTCTAAGGGACCCGCTCTTGGCAGTCAACACCGGTGTGCTGTCCAGTCGGAGGCCAGCATCACGCTGCTGTTTCTCTAGAGGAGGAGCAGCAGAAGCTGGGAGCCCTGCCTGTGTGTGGTGGTAAACACCTGGCCAAGAGGGTAATACCAAGTCCATGTGCCACCGTTTGTCTCACTGGACTTCTAGATGTTAGGCTTTCTCAGGGCTGGCCACTGGGACAGGCGAGATGCCATTCGCCCACCCAGCATTGGCTAAGGGGTGGTGGTAGTTAAGGTCTTTGGGGACCCAGATATCGTTTTAAGATGCCGATGCCAACTTTTCCAAAGTGTCCTTCTCGGGCAGTGGGTCATCAATGAATTTCTGGGACGTTGTGTCCCTTTGGAAATAATGGCGGCTGGACTGGACCCTCCCTGCTGGGCAGCCCTATCTGGATGAGACCCCGGAGCCAGAGTTAGAACTGTGCCCTATGGCCATGGGGACCGTCCTCTGAGACCGCAACCTGGATAGTTGGGTGGTTTCTTACAAAGGGTGCCATCAGGGACGATTCAGAAAAGAAGTAGATGGGCTGAGCCCCGGTGGCGCAGTGGTTGTGTGCGGGACTGCAGCCCACCGGCTTGGTTCAAATCCAGCAGCGGCTCTCCTGGAGCAAGGCTGGGCTTCCTATTCCCACCAGGGCAGTGTTGCCACAAAAAACAAAAGTAGATGAAGCCAGGCTGCGGGATCCTGAGGGTCTGGTGGGGTGTGGAGCAACCAAGTCGGATGCTCCCGAGGCCAGCTTAGACTCCCGTGCCCCTAGCTTGCCAGTCTGGGGGCCAAATTCCTGCCTTCCAGGCCTAGAGCCAGTTACTGGCTGTGTGACCTGACTTCTTTGACCTCTGAATCTTCTCTGGAAGGACAAGGACCCCTGTCCCATGGTTGTTGGGAACCCCACGAAGAGAACTAGAGGAGCTACGGGATTGGGAGGAGGGGTGGCTTGGTGGTGAGGGTGTGGAAAAGTACAAGGGTTTAGGGGAGCTGGGGGATGGGCAAAGGCAGGCCAGTTTATAGGGGTGGGCTTGATGGAGTGGCACCACTTGCTAACCCCATCTTAGCTGCATCTCCTTGAACTCGGCCACCCTGAGGCGGGCATATCACTGCTGAGGGACACAGGAAGTGACAGTGGAGCAGCAGAGATGACCAGGCATACACCTATTATTTGCTTTGTACTGTAACTATGGTCGCTTTAGTGAGTAGACCATCAGCCAAGAACCAGAGAAACTGTTCAAGGAGGTCATCTCAGAACACGAGTGGGCACTGCCCACAATTCCACAGAGGCCCTCTTTGCCCCCAACCCAATCCATTGAAGGCATGCTCTCAGTTGCCGGCCCCCAGGGAGGCCTAAGTTTCATGATTGGTTAGGATTGGCATGTACAGGGAAGGGTTGGGATTGGATCCCCGAAGGTAGTCATAAGTCATTGATTTCCATGACCCACGGCCCCTGACGGCCTGGGCAGGAAGAAAGACCAGGGCTGGGGTCAGGCCAGCTGGAGGTGCTGTGGGGATGTGGACGCCATGCCCAGTGAAATGCACGTGGTTCAGAAACCAGTCAGCCAAGGCAGGAGGAGCCAGAGTGGGCAGTGCTCGCGGGCTCGTGGCCCTAAGTGGGTCCTGGGCTCCCTCATCCTGCAGACCGCGCTTCTCGTAGAGGGGGTTGTGGCCGCTGCCGCCGGGGCCGCAGGGGTTAGCAGTACACCTGGAGCAGGGGTGCCCCTGACGAGTCTGTGTCTGTGCCCTGGAAGGACGAGTCGTGGCTGGCTGGGTACCCTGCGAGGAGAGGAGAGGAGGGACCAGGCTCAGGGCAAGTGGATTCAGTGGCACACACCGCTTGGGAAAGGCTTGCTGAGGCAGAGAGCAGGCTGGAGGCTGGGCCAGTGTGACCCTGGCCGACCCACTTGGCATCTTGGCCTGTGTCCCTGCCCCCCTCTGTAAAAAGGATACGACCCCCCACGCAGATGTTTGTTGTGAAAGCCAAGGCAGAAGTACACATCCCACATCCCACAAGGTGGCTGCTCAGCTCTGGGCCCTTTCTGCAGCCAGCAATCTGGGCTCTGGGGTGGGGCCAGAGCTTTCCTAGTTTGCTGGTCCTGGATACCTGTCACTGCAGGTTCAAGGCTGGTTGGGCCCCTGAATGCCTCCCAGGGGACCCGCTTTAAGCCATACTACTGGCCCTGGCCCCCTCACCCCTTCCTGTTCCAATCCTCACCCACCCCAGGAGGAAGCTGGGAGAGGGGCACGGAGGGGCCCAGGGCAGTCCCCCCTCCTCTCCGCACTCCTCAGGCCAGGACCAGACCTGGGGCTCCATAAGGCCTCAGCTTCCTGGCGATGGCGTCTGCAGTCGTCTCCTGGGAGATCTGCACGGTGAGTTCTGGAGATGGAAGGGGGAAGGCAGTGGTCATTATCACCCCCTTTTCACATGCCCCGACTCTGCCCCATCCAGTGAGGGAGGGACTTCCACCCCCGCCTCCACCCCCTGAGAAGGGTTGAAGAAAGAGCACTTAAAACAAAGAAGCACAGAGAGAATGTGGGTGTCGGGGTGGTTTGGGGAGGGGTGCATGGGTCTGTGCATCAGGCGTTTTGGTTAGGCCAGGGCTGCCCAGTCGATGCAAAGTCGCGTGGCTTCTTGGGCCTTGGTACGCAGTGAGGCCTGGAAGGTACCCAGGTAGGCAGGCAGGAGGAGAAGGGGCTAGAGTCTCCTAGGCACAGCAGAAGCCCTGTTCTGGATGCTCCACACCGCTCCTCCCAAAGCTGCCCGAGTGGGCAGGGGCAGGGAAGGGTGATGCTGAGGAGTTGGGAGCAAAGAGGAAGGAGAAGAGGCAGTGTTCTGACCAGCCAGGACTGCCTTCTCTCCGCCCCTGGGCCCCACGTACCGTCCTGGCTGATGCCGGATACCACCATGGTCTCGTGGCCACTGTCGGGGGCGGGGGCGGCGGCGGCCGAGACAGCTGCCCGCGCGGAGCGGCCCTCGGTGGGCTGGGGCCGGGCGCGGCTCTTGCGGGTGCTGATGCGAATGATGCCGCGGACCAGGCGGCCCTCGGCGTCCTGCTCGTCCAGGTGGTAGTCCTGCGTGATGCTGCTGATGAGGTCCGAGATCTTGCTGGTCTTCTCCAGGAACACGGTGTCCGACGTGCACTTGGCCAGCTCGTCGATCTGGTGCACGCTGAACAGCTCGGTCAGCTTCTTGAAAATGAGCACGTCGATCTCCCGGCTCGACATGGAGCCGCTGCCCATCTCCGGCAGGTCCAGGTCTGACTCGTGGAAGGAGTAGTACTCCTCGGAGCCCCGGGGGCTGCTGGCCAGGGCGGCGGGCAGGCTGTGCCGCGTGGGTGGGGGGTCGGGCAGCGGCTCCTTGCAGCAGGAGTCCGCGTCGGCGCCCGAGGAGGTGGCGCTGCGGTGGGGGTACACGGGGATGCCTTTAAGCTTGACGTCGGGGTAGCTGAAGCTGCTGCCCATGGGCGACTTGAGCCGCGGGCCATCCCGATGGCTGGGGGGTGCGTGGTGGGGGCTGGCGGGCACCCCGTTGTGCTCCTTGGGCCAGGGGGCCTCCGCAGCCTCCTCGGCCGAGCCCCGGGCAGACAGGCAGGGGCTGCAGCCCTGCACGCAGGCGCCCAAGCGCTGGAGGCAGTCCCGGCAGCGGCGGAAGCAGAAGGCCGCCCGGCACCAGTCCCACACCCAGGGCCGCCAGAGCGGGCAGCAGGCGGGGGGCTCGGCGGCCGGCTCGGCCGAGCCCGAGATGAAGGTGAGGCTCTCGGGCCCATGGCGACCCGGGTCCTTGGGGGCTGGCCGGCGGGCGCGGCGGCTCGGCGGGGGCTGCGGGGGCGCTTCATACACCTCCAGGCATTGTTCTGTCGGCCGCTCCCAGGGTCCCAAGCGGGGCGGCCCGGATGCTGGGCGAGAATGTCCCGGGCGGGGCATTGCTCACTGCATGATTTGCTGCAACCAGGCACCTGTGGGTGGGTGGGTGGAGGCCAGGAAGGGGTCAGAGGTCAATGGCAAACTCCTGCGCTGACCTAAGAAGCTTCAAGACTTCTGGTTTCTGAGAGGCCTGGGGCCCAGGGATGCCCGTACCCCAAACTACTGGGTTTCTCCTTCCCTGCATCAAAGTCCTCTCTGTGGTCTGACCCAGATTTCAAAATCTCCCGGGAGCCTGCGTTCTGGGGAACAGCCTCTCTCCTCCTTTGCCTCTCTCGGGAAGCCCACTACAGAGCCTGGAGGCGGCTCAGCTGGGGCAGCTCCACGTGACTTGTGGTGGCCTCTGATTCTTGGCCCCTCTCCTCCCCTTCAAAGAGGATGACTGTCAGTGTTCCAGTCGGGCTTGGCTTGCCCTCCTAGCAACACTGAACACGGGGAAGACTGGCTTACTTCCCAGACAAAAAAGCTGAATCACAGATAGCCCTCTTTTCCTTTTTTGCCTTGGTTGCTAGGAAACTCGGGGGCTAAAACTTCACTCACTACAGTCCTGGCTTTGTAGGGGAAAGATGATACAATGGAATTGGTAGCACGTGTGAGGGGAGCCTTGGTAGCATAGTGGGGTATAAGCTGGGCTGCTAACTGCTAGGTCAGCAGTTCAAAACCACCTGCCTCTCTTCTGGAGAATGATGAGGCCTTCCAGCCTTGGAAGCCCCAAAGGGAAGTTTTACCCTGTCCTATAGCCTAGCTCTGGGTCAAAAGTGACTTGATGGAAGTAAGGTGTGGTTCTATTTTAGGGATATGTGAGACATTATAGGAGCAATAACTCTCCTGAGAGAGTCTGCAGAGGTTATGCAGCTGCGTATTTGAGTGAGGCCTGGAACACAGGTAAAAGTTTGCTGGGCAACAGCTATTCTTCCTTCACCTGAATTTTTTGAAACATCAATCTTTTACTCTTTCATGACCTGGGTACCCGGGGCTGATGATGTGTGATCAAGCTGAGACCGATCTGAAGTCTAGTTCCAGTTCTGGCATCGATTGGCTATGTGCCTGGGCAAATGGATTCTACGTCCCTAAATCACGTCATCACACACTCCCACCAAAATATCATCCAGGCCCCCATTCTGGCCACTTCCATCCCATTCTCCTTGCCTCGGGCAGCAACCTCTGACACGCGCTAATCTGGGGAACCTGGTGGGCATCCCCGCGGTCAAACGGTCAGACTTTGCATCACCCACGGTGGTGACAAACGAGATCGGGCTCCTACACACGGCACCAAGGAGGAGAGGTGCAGCATATCCCTGCCCGCTCTTCTACCTGCGAACAATCCTGACAAACGCACCCTGCGCGCCAAGAGGGATCTGACGGCCCAGGGAAATGTGGGATGCTGATGAGGGGAAGAACTCTCCCAGCCCCACTCAGCTCTCCTCTCCCACGGGCTCCAGAACCTCTTGCTGGATGGGAACCTCCTTACTCTCCACCCAGCCTTCTGCCGGGCTCTCCATCAGCCGTACCCATTGTCTGAGCACAAGCCTCTCTCCAAGGACCGTAACCTCAAGGAGCCGGGGCTGTGTCCGATTTCTCTTGGCCTCAAGGCCTGGAACAGGGTGGGGTCCACAGCTGCTCCAGGGGCCCAGCGTGACAAGCACCTCAGGCGGAGTGACAAACACAAAGACGTCGACTCGGGGCCAGTCAGGCGTGATGAGTCCACCCCCCCAGGTGTGCCAAGTGACGCCACAGTCACTCACTCTCTGCCACTGACGCGGTGCCAACTCATGGTGATCCTTCAGGACGGGCTAGAACTGCCCCGGTGAATTTCCAAAACTGCCCTGTCGACAGGTGGAGAGCCCCGGCGTTCTCCCAGCGAGTGGGTGGTGGATCTGAACCGCTGACCTTGCAGATCGTGGCCCAGCATGTACCCGCTATGCCGCAGGGGCTCCTAGAGCTGTACCAGGTGACCTCCTAAAGCTGAAAGGTTTTCGCAGACCAGAAGGGCAGTGGTTAAGCACCTTTGCTTTGGTCTGAACAATGGGAAGGTGGGTAGGCACTCAGGCGATCGCTCAGTGAACACACGTTTACGGAGGGGCTGGGGTCTGTAGGACGCGGTTCTGCACGCTGCTGTTGCTATTGGCCGGTGGCGTCGAGGCAGCGCAGCAGAAGGAAGCTCTGCCTGGCCCTGCACCGTCCACACCTGAGCCCGTCGGGGCAGTCTGTGCCAACCCTCTTGCTGGGGGCCTTCCTCTTGTCTGTTCCCCCTCCCCTGACCAGACAAGACGTCCTTCTCCAGGGACTCTTCCAAAGTATTTAGGACGAAGTCAGCATTCCTTACTCCAGAGCTGCCATTCCCGTGAGGTTATGACCCAGTGAAGGCTTAGCCTGGGCTCAGTGCTGTACATGTCGTGACAACCCGATCTGTAGCTATTGTTACTACCATATTGAGGCACAGAAAAGCTGACTAGAGTGCCTAAAGCCGTGCCTCTGTATACCTCTAGAGCCTGCTCCAAGGTTCTCATCCAGGCCTTCATCCCGTTTCTCAAAGGAGGACAGGAGGATGAGGCAGAAGGGAGGGAGTCAGCTGCCAGCCCCGTGGAGAGGCCTACGTTCAGGTCGGCCCATTTGCGGAACCCTGGCCAAAGTGGCTATGCCTTGGGCTGCTAACTGCCAGGTCAGCAGTTCAATCCCACTAGCCAGCGCCGGGGAGAAAGAAGTGACTGTTTATTCCAGGAACGAGCTGCCGTCTCGGAAACCCACAGGGGCGCCTCTCCCCTGTCCTGCAGGGGTTCTCTGAGTCAGAACGGACGCGGTGGCAGTGAGTTGGATTTTGAAAATCTTTGGGCTCAGGTCTGGATGAGGAGGGTGGGTGTATTAATACTGCCTCCATCACATTGAGCTCTGGGGTCCTGGGGTACGAGCAAAGGGTTCCTGGTGGTAGGGTCCGCCCCCAGCCCCAGGCTGGAAGACTCACTATTCCTTCACTAATCTGCTACACAATCACTGAGTACCTACCACTGCGTGCCCACAGCTGTGCTAAGGCAGGGAGGCAGCAGCTAATGGGCCACAAACAGGTTTCGATTCAAGAGATGTGTGTCTTATTTACACCTCACGGCTGCCTGAAAGAACTGTCATCCCACTTCACAGCCAGGTGGACAGACGGCTGGAAAGGAGCAGGATTTGTACTGCTGTGTACCACATCAAGAGCCCTAGGGGTGCTGCCCAGTAAGCATTGGGCTGCTAGTCACAAGGTCAGCAGTTCAAACCCACCAGTCACTCCTCAGGAGAAAGATGAGGCTGTCTCCTCCCATACAGATCACAGCCTTGGAAAACCCACAAAGGAGTTAGAATTGAGCCCCTGGCAGAGCGTGTGGTTTGTTTGATTTGGGGTACCACACGTCAGTAATAGGGTGGCATTGGACGGCAGGGGGCGGGGCCTCAACCTGGGGGGAAGGAAAAAGACCTAATAGTTTCCCTCTTTCCTCTAGGCCAGGCGGTTCTCAACCTTCCTAATGCCTCCACCTTTTGATAGAGTTCCTCATGTTGTGATGACCCCCCCCAATAAAATTATTTCCATTATTAGTTCATAACTGCAATTTTACTACTGTTGTGAATCGGGTGACCCTTGTGAAAGGGTCCACTGCCCCCCCCTCCTCAAGGGGTCGAGACCCACAGGTTGAGAATCGCTGCTCTAGGCTTTGAACTCTCCTGAAGCCAAATCCAGCCCCTCCTACTTCCAGGTTACACCTCTCTGCTGCTGGCATTCCCCCCACCACCCCTAGCCCCCAAACCCTAGGGACACTGGTCATTTACTGTTGGGGAGGGGTCCTGCTACAGGGTCTGAGGCAAGACTCTTAGCCCCAGTTTCCTCATCTGCAAAAAGTGGGGGGAGAAAGCTCTTGCCACAGGGCCCTCCCGCAGGGCTTAGCACCTGGGAGAGGCTGTCACTGGCCCCGCAGGGCACCCGCTCCGCACCCCTCCCGGTGGCGCGCCCCCAGCTCCTCCCTTGGTACCTGCGAGCGCGCACACGCGGGGGGGTCGCGCTTCTCACGTCCTGCCTTTCCAGGGCCCCCCGCCCAGCTCCTGCTGCAGCCGTCGGGGACGGACGTGCTGGGCACGCGTTCTCTGTCTGGGGCCCAGAGGTGCAGCCGGACACTCCCTCATCCGCCGGCACCTGGAACCCGACCCCGGCAAAGCCTTCGCGTGAGCACAGCCCCTCGGGCGGCGGCACTGCCCTGCGCGCGGCCACGAGCACCGCCCTTCAGCTGCAGGGCCTGTGCCCGCGGCCGCCCCGGCCCCGACGCGGCTCCTCGGGGTGGGCCCCTCCCCTCCCCCACCCGCACCCCGCCCCCCGGCGGCCCGGGCGCCCCACCCAAGCCCGCGCCCCCTCGGGACGAACCCGGCCGCCTCGCCCCTCTCTGCCCGTCCAGCCCCGGCGCCCGCTCGGGCCGCTGCCCGGCCCGGCCCGCGCACCCCGGAAGTGGGAAGGTGGCCCGCGAGGAACGGGTCTCGAGACACACTCCCCGACCCCAGCACCCGCCCCCCCGGGGGTCTCCCCACACTCACCCCGGCCTGGTGCGCACCTCCACCCCGCTCCCCGAGGCCCCCGCAGGCCTTACCTGTCCCACCAGGTGAGCCGCAGCCGGCTCGGCCCCTCCCCCGGCCCCCCTAAGCGCTCACCTGGGGCCCAGGTGAGCGTCTCGCGGGAGCGCCGCACGGGCCGCCGCTGGGGACACACTTCCTCCCTCCGCGAAGGGCCGCGGCGCACCTGGGCCCAGGCCCCGCCCCCGAGCGAGGTGAGCCCGCCCGGACTCCGCGGGCGCCGACGGGCCCGAGCGAGGGACGAGGCCTGGCCTGGAGCCTGGGGCTTCCCTTGTGCTCACGGGCAGGTGGGCCCCGCAGTCGGCTGGGCCTGGCAGCCCCTCCCCGAAGATCCCGTCTTCCAGGAAGCCTTCCCCGGCCGGCCGAGGCTGGGCTTCGCTTGATACTGCGAGAATGGTTCTGGGTCCGCCCGTTGTTTCGTTTTCCCTCTCCTCCTTTAGCCCGTGACCTTAGGACAGAATCTGGCCTTGTTCTGCTGTGCTCCTGGCGCCCAGGACAGGGCCTAGCACCTAGTGGTTCTCTGCAAATATTGAATGAATGGCCAGGCAGGGCCGGACTCTGTTTCGTGTGTGTGTGTGTGTGTGTGTGTGTGTGTGTGTGTTTTGGGACCCGGGGGGTGGGGGGGCGGAGGGGCAGTGTGGATCTTTTAGTGGGCAGTATTCCCCCTCGTTAGCGCAGAGATCTCGGAGGCTGACACGTTCCTCTGCTCAGAGCTTCAGAGGGAGGAGTTTGAGTTTGCAACCTTGAACCATCAGCCCAGGCAGCTGAAACCTCCATAGATAAGCGGCCCGTGCTCTAAGAGGCAACACTGTTTGAGGGGCTAGAAAACGGGACTAAGACCATCGCAGGGCCTGCTCCCCAATTTAACAATCGTGCCCATACAAACAAACAAACACACAAATAAGAGTTTGGGGGAGAATTTCCAGCATGCAGGGTAAAATGGTGACTGCGTGCCATTATTTAATCTTTCCCTCACCTGCGACGTGGGGAATGCATTGTTGTTCCCATTTTACACATGAGGAAATTGAAGTTCAGAGAAAGGGAATTATGTGCTCAGGTGGTGGACCCAGGCGGAGCATCTTTATCTGTGGAGATAGCAGCCCTTCTCCAATTGGGCAGATTGACGATGTAATGAGTGGAGAGGAGAGAGGGGGGCCGTAGGAGAAGTCCGGAGGTCAGGCTTGGCTAAGCTGTGCTGGTGGATGGTGAACTCCAGATGGCCCTCGTGTGTGTCAGAACGAAACTGCTCCATAGAGCGTCCCTGGCTGTTCTTCACCAGGGGATGGCCACGCCTCTCTTCCTGGTAACCCTGGTGGACTTGAATCCCCTAACACAGGCACTGCTGGGCTCCCCAAGGGATCCGGGTGGTTGTTAAGCTGATTTCAAGACTTGGTAGTTCTTGGGGGCGCGGCCCGGGAGGTGGAGGGGGAAATGTGATGCTGGTAAGGCTGAATCCAAGGATGAAGAAAATGTTCGAAAACGGATTGTTAAGGTGATTGCACACCCCTTCTTGAGGTGATTAAACTATTGAATTGTATAACACGTGAACTACATGCCAATAAAACGATTGGGGGACAAAAAATGGAATTGCTAGCAAACACTTGGCCTTCCACCCTGGGCCCCCTCCTAGCTCCCTGGAAATGGAGGTGCTGCTGACTAGAACAAGAGCTTTGTGACATTTAGGGTGCCAATCTCCCCCACCCCCTTGTCTGGCCAGAGCTGAGAGATTCTATGGATGATTGTGGGAGCTGCCTTCTCTGTCTCCCCTCGCAGAGCCCCTTCCTATCATCCCCCAGTTGTCCCAGTGTGTGTACACAGTAGGTGTTTCATTTCCACCAGAGACCTTCCACGGCAGCTTTTTTTTTTTTTTAATTTTTTTTTTTTTTTTAGGCATCACTGCCCTCAGGTGGTGGGAGTAGGAGGTCCAGCCTTTGCTCCTGGGAGCCGGAATTGAACCTCCATCCCAGTGGGCCGCAGTCCCGCGCACAACCACTACGCCCCCGGGGCTCAGCCCTCCACGGCAGCTTCTTCGTCACGTCTGCTTCGTGTTCCCACTCAGCGCTGGTGAGACTTGGTATCTTCTTTCAAGCTCAGAAACTGGTCTCTTCCCACATCCAGTGGGCATTCAGGTACCCACCCAAATTCCCAGCAAGTCTGAATCCTAACGTGTAGGTCCCTGATGACTGTTCCCTTTCAGAATGAGTTGTCTTTGTTATGTTAGCGACGGACGATGAGTGGAGAATGCATGTTAAGCCGATCTCTTTTGGGGTTGGGTGTTGGGGTATAGTGGAGGCTAAGACCCACGGAGGAGCCCTGGTGGCATGGTGGTTACCCATCGGGCTGCTCACTGCAAAATCAGCGGTTCAAAACCCACCAACTGCTCCGTGGAAGATGAGGCTTTCTGCTTCCATACAGAGTTCCCGTCTTGAAAAGTCACTCAAGGCTGGTGCCTCAAGGCTGGGTTTGGGTTTGGACGACACCTGGGGATCGCCCTCCAAGGACTCAGAGAGCGGAAACGAAGGGACAAGGACTTGCCTTCCGGGCTGACAGGAAGAAAGCCCTCGCCTGGAGCCAGCATCCGAAGTCAGTCTTCCAGGCACTTAAACCAGGAGGGCTCACACTTTGTCAGCATGCGAGCGGCTTAAAAACTGGTCAAGTCAAGGGCTGAGCCCTGGTAGCGTAGTGGTTGTGTGCGGGACTGCGGCCCACTGGGACGGAGGTTCAATTCCAGCAGTGGGGCTGGGCCTCCTACTCCCACCACCGGAGAGCAGTGATGCCCCCCCCCCAAAAAAAAAAGTAAATTTCACCCTATTCACCTAATCCATAATTTAAAAGAAATTCACCCCTTGGTGTCATGTGGGTTTTTAAAAATGTATACAGCTGCATGACGAAGATATGGAACTGTTTAATCACCCCCCCAAAATTCTCCCAGACCCCCTTGTGGTCAATCCTGCCTCTACCTGAGCCCTTGGCAATGACTGCTCTTGTTTCTGACTCCATAGTTTTTGCTTGCTTTAGACATTGTTTATTTATTTGTTTTTCCTTGTTTCATTTAAAAAGTACAGTTGTCCTCAAACATTCTAATTCTATGGTATTTAATGTAGTAATAATAATCTATTTAGTAGCTTAATAATACAAAATGCGGGCTGAGCCCCGGTGGTGTATTGGTTGTGCGTGGGACTGCAGCCCACTGGGATGGAGGTTCAATTCCAGCTCACGGGAGCAAAGGCTGGGCCTCCTCCTCCCACCTCCTGAGGGCAGTGATGCCTAAAATAAATAAATAAAATAATACAAAATGCTTATATATACAGTACATTTTTTTCTTTTCTTTTTTCCCCCAATGATTTTATTGGGGGCTCTTACAGCTCTTATAACATTCAACACATCATTTATATCAAACATATTTGTATACATATTGCCATATTCATTTCCAATTATTTTCTGCTTGAACCCTCGGTATAAGCTCCTCTCCCCTCCCCCATACCGTACATTTTATAGAAGTAATTATAAAATTAAATCAATATGAAGACTGAAGTAAAGCAAATGCTTCCTTTACCTAGGAGGGAAAAAAAAAAGAATGAAGGGAGGAAGGAAGTGAGAAAGGAGGGAAGGAAGAAAACAAGGGAAAGAGAGAAAGGGAAAAGTCTGTGGCACCTGAGCTTCTTCCTATACCTTCTGGGGTGTGGAGGGAGGAGCATCCTCAGACGTCTCAACTCTGCCACCCCCCACCCACCCCCAGCCGGGGCTGCGTAGCCTGGGCAAGCCGCTTGTCTTTTGTATAAAATGTTGAGTGTGAAGATTTGTGAGATAGCCAAGAAATAGCATGATGACATTTATGTTTATATTTAGGAACTTCAAGACCTGAAAAGATTATAATGCACCCTTTAGCTTATGTAACTCAAAATAAAGCATGCTGTAAGACACAAGGCTAATATGAATAATGCAATGAAAACTGGCTTCTCTGTTTCTTTTTTGCAAAGGCCCGGGCAAATTCATTACAAATTATAGCTCACTGTCCCTCATTTGGGGGAGGCTGGGGGTGGCAGGTGGGCAGAGATGCTTACTGTCTGGTTAGCAGCTGTCCTGTTCACTCTGATTTGGGTGACTGCAAGACTGGCGGGGGAGGTGTCTGACCCCCTCTGACTTGACAAGGAGGAAGGAGAATGAAACCTCTCCTCAGTCCAAGGTCCAATCCTTTGAGGCAGGGGGCACACATGCCTCCACCTCTTTCCTTCTTACCAATTCTGACACTAACCTTCCTTCTTATAGCAGCCCATCCATCTGATGGATTCTATAACCCATTGCTACAATCACAGGATTCACCCATAACGCTCATCGTTACGAAGTTAATTAAGGAAGTCAACAGGTCACAATTGAGAATGAGAAGACTCTGGATCCAGTGAGTCAGGACGGCCTCTTCCTGGCCAGGCATCTCTGACAATGATGGCAAAGCTCTTTTAGTGCTGCTGATAAATGCCCAAAGGGTCCCTCACTCTACCTTAAGCTGCAGCCTGAAGGGATTCTGCTCTAACGCTGTGGACCAGCTCCTCCAATGAAGTGCCGGGGGGCATCCTATTCTGTCATGAAGCCTCTTGCTGAAACTACTCAGCATTACTCCCTTTGTGGGTGAGGAAGCCCAGTGGCCTATTTCATGCTCTGGTTCTTGAATCTGCTGGTGCTGCTCCTCCGGTGTCCCAGTCCTCTGGCTCCTGGATTAAAGAGGTTCCATGTACAGAGTCCAGGGGATGTGCTCTATTCCTAGTTCTTTTCTCTTAAAGGCAATGAAATTCTCCCCACTTCTTACCTCTCAGATGACTCTTATGTACTGAGCCCCCTCGACCCGCGCCATTGAGCCAAGGCTGACTTAGAGCAAATTTACCTGGGAATTCCAAGACTGTACATCTTTATGGAAGCAGTCTCATCATGCTCTCATGGAGGGGCCCTTCTTGTCGCTGTTAGATGTCATCGATGCACATGATGTGTTGACGCACATCAACCCAAGGATGAAACGCTTCCCTGGCCTGTACCATTCTCACTATTGTTCTCGTGTTTGAGCTTCATACCTTACACAACTCAGGCGCATTTATCCTTTGTTTTTCCTTATTCAGGGTCCAACTTTCACGTGCACATGAGGCCACTGGAAATACCATGACTTGGGGCAGGCACCTCTTAGTCCTTAAAGTAAATCCTTGCTTGTCGACATCGTAAAAAGACTTTGTGCTGCAGATTGACCAAGCGCAGCTCGTGTCTTGATCTCCTGACTGCTGCTTCTGTGCACCTCGATTGTGGGTCCAAGAAAGATGGAGTCCTTGACAGCTTCAGTCTGTTCTCTGTTCATCATGATGCCATCTAGTGGTCCAGTTGTAAGGATTTTGTATTTCTCTACATTGAGTCATAGTCCACGCGGAAGGCTGCAATCCTTGATCTTCATCAGCAATTGCTTCAAGTCCTTTTCATGTTGACCAAGCAAGGTTTTGCTCTCTACACACCGTGGATTATTAATTAACCTTCCTCCAATTCTGTGGTGGAATGTACTTGATGTCAACTTCAGGATTGGGATGTAGGGGTGGAGTCTAGCCTATTACTCTGGAGACAGCCAATGAGACCCCTGTGTGGGCGTGGTTTTCTACTGAGAATTCTGGGAAGTCTCAAGGTATTTCTCAATTGGAGAAAAGAGGCTTGACTCACTCTCTCTTGGAGACAAACTACTGACAAGATGAGATGACAGCCTGCTGATTGATCCCGATTCCTGGAGACTGGAGGAACCGGAGAAGCCACATGGGCTTGGCCTGCTGGAACCAGACCTCTGGGGCTGGAGAAGCCACAGAGAGACCCCTGCCAGTGCTGAGGCGTTTCTACCCCAGTTGGATATAGAAGATTCTGCACCCACTGGCCTGTGATTGTCTTGGTGTTATTACATGTGCTTCATAAGTCGGAAGGAGACTTTATAGACTGGTATAGGACAGATGGGCTAATATCAGACTTATGACTTTAGACTGGACTGGGTTAGGATGCTCTCTCAATGTTCCATTCCTCTTGTATATAAACCTTTTCCTTTTGTCCATATGCATGTCTATGAGTTTGCTTCTCTAGTCTACCTGGACTAATGCAAATTCTGATGTCAAATTCTTCCTCATTTAACCCCGCTTCTCTGATTAATTACTCAGCATACAACTGAATGTGCACTTTTCTTGCTTTAAACCATGCAGTATTCCTGTATTCTGTTTGTACAATTGCCTCTTGATCCATGTACAAATTCTGTGTGAGCACAATGAAGTGTTCTGAAATTCTTCTCCAACTTGTCCATGGTTTGCTATGCTCGACACAGTTGAATGCCTTTACATAGGCAATAAAACACAAGTAAACATTCTTCTGAGGTTTTCTGCTATTAGCCAAGATTTCTGTAATGTCAACAACAATTTCCCTTGTTCCCCGGATTCTTCTTAATATGGCCTGAACCTCTGGCAACTCCTTGTCAATGTACTGCTACAACCGTTGTGGGACGGTCTTCGGCAAAATTCTACTTGCATGTGATGTGAGTGATCATTTTTGTTTGATAGTTCTGCTTTCTGTTGGGCCACTTTCTTTTGAAAGAGTACAAATGTGGGTCTTTTCCAGTCAGTTGGCCGGATGACGATCTTCCAAATTTCCTCCCGTGAATGCCCCAGTTCTTCGTCAGCGTGTTGAAACATTTTATCTGGAATCATTTCCTGGAGGTTTGTTTTTGGCTAATGCCTTCGGTACAGCTTGGACTTCTTCCTTTTATATCACTGGTTCTTGATCATATGCTGCCTCTTGAAATGGCCGAATGTCAACTGGTTCTATTTGGAACAGTGACTCTGTCTTCTTAACATCTTTTTTTTTTAATGGATTATGATTAGAGCTGTAAGAGTCCCCAATTTATTTTTATTTTTTTTAATAACTTTTTTTTGTGGGGGGGTGGCATCACTGCTCTCCGGTGGTGGGAGTAGGAGGCCCAGCTCCGCTGCTGGAATTGAACCTCCATCCCAGTGGGCCGCAGTCCCGCGCACAACCACTACGCCACTGGGGCTCAGCCCCCCAATTTATTTTTTAACATCTCTTTTAATGTTAAAAGTTCTTAGGTTCTTTGCAAGAAATCTAGAACACTAATCCGTGAGGCGAAATTCTATTTGTGAGTATGAATGTACAAAGCAAGTAGGCTTCCAACTGGAGAATGGCTTGGATTTTTGCCAAGATTTGCGAGTTCATGGCTGTGGTAGTTAGAGAATCATTTGTCATTTTGAGGATTAAGAATCTGTCAATCAGATCATAGTCAATGAGGTCTCTATGTGGGCTTGGACTTCTTCTGAGAATTCTGGGAAATCCCGCGGTATTTCCTCCTCAGAGGTGGGAGACTCACTGCTGACTTGGAGCACTTGGAGGTGCTCTCCTGACAAGACGCATGGCACCACGCTTATAG
>PVJH01021540.1:0-38415 GCA_004026705.1 Nesogale talazaci | reverse complement strand
AAAAAAAATCACTTGACAACTTGGATCTTTTCTCTGTTTATTACTTGTTGCCTACAGGTCCGGTAGTGAGGATTTGGCTTTTCTGTATATTGAGTTGTAATCAATTTTGAAGTCTGCAATCCTTCAACTTCATCAGCAAGTACCCCAAGCCCTCCTCACAGCAAGCAAGGTGTGGCATCTATAGATGGAAGATTGTAAATAAGGCTTCCTCCAATCCCGATGCCACGTTCTTCTTCGTACAAGCCAGCGTCTCTGATGATTTGCTCAGCATATATATTGAGTAACTATTGTGAGAGGGGTCAACTGTGATGCACACCTTTCCTGACTTGAAACATGCAGTATTCCCTGGTTCTGACTCATGTTCTGGTCCCCATGGACCCAGTTCAGTCTTCTAGAATTCTCATCCTTCACAAAACTAGCCACAGATTTATATGCTCCATACAGTCAAGTGCCTTTGCATCGTCAGTAAAACATGAGTAAAGGTCTTCCTGGGACTCTCGGCTTTGAGCCAAGATCCATCTGCCATCAGCAACGATAGACTTTGTTCCACCTCCTCTTCCAAATTTGGCTTGAAGCTCTGGAAACTCTCTGTCAATGCAATGCATTGCTTGGATATCTTCAGCAAAACTTTACTTGCCTGTGATATCATTGATATTGTTGTACAATTCATAGATTCAGTTGGGCCACCTTCCTTTAGAAGAGGTACAAATATGGATGTCCTCCATTCAGTTGACCGGGTAATTGTCTTCCACTTATCTCGGCATAGACAGTGCGTGCTTCCAGTGCTTCTTAGCTTCTTAAAACATTTTAAAATCATAGTTCATCTATTCCTGGGGCTTTGTTTTTCACTAATGCTTTCAGTGCAGCTTAGATGTCTCCAGTACCATTGGTTCTTAATCCTATATTACCTCCTAAAATGGTTAAATGTCAACTAGTTCTTTTTGGTACAGTGACTGTATTCTTCCATCTTCTTTGGATGATTTCTGAACCTTTTAGTATTTTGGCCATAGACTCTTTCAGTATTGCAAACTGAGGCTTGCAGTTTTTTTCTTTTGTTCTTTCATCTTAAGGTATACTGACTATTTTCTTCCTTTTTGTTTTCCTAACTCTAGGTCTTTGTAATATTTCACTGTCTTCTTGGTTGGCCTTTTGAAATGTTCCCTTGCAACTTTTCCTATTTTGGCTCTCGTGGACTTTTCATTTTCTCCAGCTTCCATCTGAATAATAATATAGAGACAATTTATAATTAAACTTGAGGAATTAAACGTTTATGAGAAATGCAAATTCTTGATCCATGCCCATACTTTAAACTTTGGTAGCTCTTGCAGCCGGCATGGATTGGGGGCATTTAAATTGTAAGGGAGCGAAAATTCTAATTTGAAAATATCTCATTTGTATTCAGAGAGCATCCCAGGAAAGATTTGATGCAGTCAACACTAATGACCGGAGACGTGATGAGTTGTGGCATGACATTAAGGACATCGAAAAGCATAAGTTCTTTGAAAAGACTGCCAAGAAGGAAAAGATTAAGGTGGGTTTCAGGAGGCTTTGTAACTTCTCTTAAATGTAGAGTAGGTAAAGCAAGCTAGCGAAAGGAAGAAGTAAAAGAGTTAAACAGAAAACATTAAAGGGAGGGCTGAGCCCCAGTGGCGTAGTGGTTGTGCGCGGGACTGCGGCCCACTGGGACGGAGGTTCAATTCCAGCAGTGGGGCTGGGCCTCCTACTCCCACCACCGGAGAGCAGTGATGCCCCACCCCTCCCCCCCCCAAAAAAAGAAAAAAGAAAACATTAAAGGGTAGCTAGAAAAGATGAGTATTAAAATGAAATATGCAAAGCCTGATATTAGCAAGCCAAAAAGGAAGGAAACACTCAGCACATGGAAAGCTGAAAGAATTTTTTTAAAAAACCAAGCACTGAATTACAATTTTGAAGAATCCTGTGAACAAAATATTGAAGGATAGAGGAAGTTCCAAAAGAAGGTGGAAGGAATACACAGAGATGCTCTACTAAAAGAAGTGGTCGATATTCAGCCATTTCAAGAGGTGACGTGATCAAGACCTTAGGGTTCTGTGCCTTAAGGGCTGGGAGGTATTAACCCAAGTGATTCGCTGGTGGGCTATGACTTGCACGTGAGAATCTCTGGATTTTGAGAATGCCAGACATTATTTCCCTGGAGTTTTCACCAGACAACGTTGCATCTTGATTATGAAATTGATAGGATACCAAGAAAATAAAATCATCATTGAGCTCTCCTGTGACTTGGCTATCATTTTGTTTTTATTTTAAAATATTGGGCCAACATAATCTGTCCCTCTGTTGGAGCTGATCCTACCTGGCCTCTTATTTTTCTTTTTTTTTTTTTCTTGTCTTGGGGGCATAATTGAACAAGAAAAAGTTTACAATAGAAAATAATTGACCATGAGTGATCAGATTTGTGTGAGGTACATTACATGGTAGTTCATAGAAGAAGTGAATTCCGATAAATGGATTATTAATGATTTATTAACATTTTTATAAAATGAAGATGCTTCCCTCATTTTAAGAAAAAAAAACACCTCATTAATAAAATCACCCCAAGTATACCTCTTCATCTTTTTTTTTTAAATCATTTTATTAGGGCTGAGCTCCAGTGGCGTAGTGGTTGAGTGCGGGACAGCGGCCAACGGACTTGGCAGTTCAAATCCAGCAGCAGCTCTCCAGGAGCAAGGCTGGATAGCTCCCATGCCCACCAGAGGGCAGTGATGCCCCCCCCCCAAAATCATTTTATTGGGGGCTCATATCACTCTCTTTTGTTTGTTTTTATTTTGGGGCATCACTGCCCTCTGGTGGTAGGAGTAGGAGGCCCAGCCTTTGCTCTGTAGAGCTGGACTTGAACCTTCATCCCAGTGGGCCGCAGTCCAGCACACAACCACTACGCCACCGGGGCTTAGCCCATCACTCTTATAGATGTATAGAGATTGTAAAATCTATACATCTCTTAAATCAGGCATGTTTGTACATATGTTGCCCTCATTCTCTTCTAGACATTTACTTTCTATTGAGCCCGTGGTATCAACTCTTTCTCTCCCCAGCACCCCCATACTCATAACTCCCTGATAGATTGTATATTGTTATTATTTTCATCTCTCACACAAACCGCTGACTCCCTTCCCCCATGTTTTCTGTGTTCTTCTGCCTGTAAAGGGGTATATAGTTATGTATTGATCATTGCAATCAGTTCCCCCTTTCTCCCTTCCTTTCCCTCCCTCCCCCTACCCTTCTGGTATCACCACTCCCATTCCTTCCTGGATTCTGTGTGTCATGACCTCCCATCCCTTTCTATACTGGTATGCATGTTCTGGTATGCATGAACTGGGAAGCAGCAATGCACATTTTCATCTTAACATCGAGTTATTACACTAGTTTCATTGACTTCTTTGCACCCTAACATTCATCTCTGTCAAAACAGTCCAAGAAACAAATGATTTTCCACAAACAGTGGATTAGATATCCTTGGGGGCGAGGGGGGGGGGGAACTCCAAACCTTCATCTCTACTCCCCACCATGCATAAGCAGTTATTTGCAATACGTAGATATTAAACATTCCATTTTCAGAGGGGTGGAAAAGTAACTTGAAGATAGAGGTTTCTTAGAGAAGACAAAAATAAGTGAGCATGAAAGAATAAAGCGTAAACTCTACATCAAAATAAAAAACTTCATCTCCTGTCAAGGAAATTGAGGTGGGAAATAAATCCTGAAAATCCTGACCAGTCATTGCTTCCAGCAAATTGTTCACTCTTCTGCACTAACTTAAATTATTTTGACTTAGACGTGATAGAAACTGACTCTGTGTGTGTAAACAAAAGGGAGGATCTCATGGAGCCCAAGGACTTCCGTGAGGTGGAACCTCAGGGCCAGAAGTTTTGAAGAGTCAAAGGAAATTCTCTCTTTACATCATCTTTTCTTCTTCATGGCAGTGTGATCCCTCCTCCCTTCAATGAACACAACAGATCATGGTTGACAAGTGTTCATCAGCCATAGGTATTCCACTTGAGCCACAAATCCAGTCCAGAAAGGTCTTGATTCTCATAATTCTCAAGGAAGAGTCTAATTGGCTTGTTTGGGTCATGGAACCACCCTTGATCCACTGAACTGTGACTAGAAACCAAACAATAGGGGGGGAAGAAGTCCCTTTATACTTGAAAAGGAATTGCATTTCAGTTGATAGTCACTGTGTATTTTCTCCTCACTTGATAAAATATTGTGCAAAAAATGATAAGGATTTTCTACATAGTGTTTAATGAATGTAAGTTTTGGTATATTGACACACTAGCTCTGTGCTTCCCTAAATTCAGTAACTGTATCCCTACGTGGCTGATATATATTAAGGGCTATAAACAAATATGGCCCATTTTACAAATGGGCACATTTATTTGTAAATTATTAAGTAAGAGCTATTTAAATGCAGACATGCTTTATTTTAGTCTGGATATACAATAAAATTAATTTATATAACTTTAATCAACCTCAAAAGCAGCAAAATCCAAGACAATTAGGTTAACTTTAAGAACTCGTATTTATTGAGTTAACAGATGGTAAATTAAAAAACAATGAAGCTAATTTTTAAAATTATTCATTGAACTGAAAAACAGACTTACTTAACAAACTGTTTTTAAACTGGTTTTCCATCCCAACATGCATATTTTAAGATTCCAATTTGGGAAACTTCTGGGAAGCAGTGAAATCATGCAGTATATGAATGATCCTTCATCAAATTCCTTTGCCATGTTGCACCAGAGCCATCTGAAAAAGAAATAGGGCTTCCTATGTATCAACAGTTAAAACTACAAGAAATAATCATCAGATTTGGGGAGAAATGAAGTTTGATTCATGAAATTTGCTTTCCAGGATACTCCTCTGGTCTTCTGTATTACCTACCTTGATCAACCTTCAGAACTTCGTACGCTTGTCCCGGGCTGTCCAGAACTGCATCTCTGCAATTTGAGGATTAAGCAAAAAAATAAATTTAAAAAGACCCTCTTTTGTTGCCTCCTTGAGCCATGCACATCAGGCCTTTGAAATGTGTGAGCACAACCAGAGTTTCTCCTTTGTTCACTTTAGTTTCTGCCTTTTCTCTGGGGTTAATCAAGACCCTCGACACCGAGCCTTTTCCACTGGGGCTCCTACTTGGTTGCATTTACTTTCCGTTTTCTGAGATGGAGCAATTACTATCTTCAGATACCTGAAGTGTACCAGAAACTAGTTCGATCATTTCTTCTTTTTCTCCGGCCTCATGAGATAAACTAAGGACCATGCTTCCCATCTCCTGGGCTCTTATGGGCTTTAAGATGCTGATGTACTTAGAACTAGAGCAATCTGTGAAATGGAAGTTGTCCATGAACAAATTTTTAATAGGTTTGTTTGAAGGGCTGCTTATTCAGTTGATGTTCGAGTCTTTTCTTTACTGTGGGCAGCCATAGACTGTGCTGTACTTTATTTTATGGTCTTAGGAACTCTTTGTCTAAGATCTGGGCTGATATAATGTCCAAGTCTAGATTGAGTTTATTGATTTTGATAGCCCAATTTATTAGTTTTAATTTGCATTAAAAACTGTTGGAGCTATAAAAACCGAATATTGAAACTCTTGTAGTAAAAATTATCTTGTTATTGTCCATTTGAAACTCCTTAGCCCTTAATCCCTTTTCCCCCTTGAAATAATTGTTTTTACAATAATCTTTTGATAATATGAGGTTTCTCAGGAATGCAGCTATAACAACTTATATTGTTTTTAATTAAACAAAAACAGGTTAAAATAAGAAAAAAGTGTGACCAAAAGAAAAGTACAGTAGATGTCATTCCTATTTTGCCAAAATAGAAATTAGGCCTTCAGAAGGAAAACTTGAGGAAGTGGGTATAAGTTTCTAAAGGAAATGCATAAGAAGAGGGATAAAAAGGAACTGGAGAGATTCAATTCTGGAGTTCTGAGAACGTAGAGCAACTGGGTGACGATGCAAGCTGTTAATATGCTTGATTGCCAAACAAATGATTGGAGGGTTCTGCCGACCCAGAGGTACCACTGAATAAAGGCCTGGTGATCGACTTCTGAAAAATCAGTCCTTAAAAACTCCATGCAGCACAGCTCAACTCTGACCCCTATAATGTTGCCCTTTGTGAGAATTGATGCCATGTCGATTGAGTACCGGAGACTATAAGCTCTTGAAGAAGTATAAACCAAAAAAAAGAAGAAGAAATATTTTCTTATTATAACAACCTTTAAGCGAGGGCTCACTCATCATGCATACTTGCTTAATATTCTTAAGTAAAGATTTTGAATCTATAAAAGAAATTTTAGGCTGAGCCCTGGTGGCAATGGTTGTGTGCGGGACTGCGGGCCACAGGGTTGACAATTCAAATCCAGCAGCAGCTCTCCAGGAGCAAGGCTGGGCTTCCTACTCCCACCAGGGAAGTGATGCCAAAAAAAAAAATTGTAGATGTTCTCTGATAATGAACAGATAGCTCAGAAGTAGCTATCCATTATAACAAAAGAAAATTTCCCATATATAAAAATATATTAACTTGTAAAGGTGTCATATGAGTAAAATTAAGAAATATTTAAGTGGTCAACATAGGCTGAAATTATTTTATTTTCTAGGCATAATTCTGCAAGCATTTAGGATTTTAAAAAGCATATGCTCTTTTGCAGATTACCCACAATCCTTTCACAGAACAAGAGGACTATTTAGTATTACAGGTAAATTTGTAAATAATTTTAGAAAAGCAAATTTGAGTCTGAAAATTTTACGCCTGCTCAATTTTTGGCTTTTTGCGTGGGAGTCTTTTTTTGGTTTGGGGTTTTGCTTATATTATAACTTTATTTTGCTTGTTATGCAATTAAGAACAATTGTGAAATTTTAAATGTAGGTTCTATTGGAATTCGAAACCATACTCATTTTAGAAAATGAAAGTAAACAAGCACAGTCCACACAAAAGGGGAAAAAAGGAAAGACAGAATGAGCAACTCTTAAGAAGAATATTGAAAATAATATTGACAAGGTTCATGCCACTTTCCATCAGGCAAGTTCTAATGTCCCGGGAACCTTTGTGTGCCACAGAAGAACTGTGAGCAGAGGGCTTCCCAGGCATGATTTTCCAGAAATGATTCCCCGCTCTTTCTTCTAAGGAGTCACTAAGTAGATTCATACTTTCAACCTACCAGCCGCACATCGACCACCTGTGTAAGTGACTTAAATTTCCTCTTTCCAAAGGAAAAATCCAGAGATTAAGATAAATCGCAAAAAAAAGGTTTTTCAATCTAGTGTGTGTAATTCCAAATTAGGTATAGCAGTGTTAATATTGGACAAATAAGAATTTCTGTCAAGAAAAAGCATTAAACAGGACAAGAGGGATTATCTTATAATCTTTAATAAAGTGTGTAACAATCTATAAAATTATATATTAATTACTTTAAAAAGTAATTGTTTAGATTTTAATACAAAAAAAGTAAAAGGCCATCAGAATGCACAAGTTTACAATTTAGAAACTATACTAAGGAATAAATACCTCATGTCAGTAGGTTAAGAAAAAAATGCTAACTTGAGTAGCTACTTTATAAAGACTTTGGAAAATTTAATATCTCTTTCTGGTAAAATGGTAAAAGTAGGAAGCATATTTGTTCAATGTGATAATAAATATTTAAATCTATTAGTCAACATAAACATTAAAGTAAACATTGGTAATAATAAGCATGTGTGTTTAAAAATAGAAGTGGCAGTGGGAATGGCACTTGGTATGCTGTAATGGTTTCGCTCTAATAATGCTACTTCACTTTATTTTGAAAGCCCTGATCAATGCAGCAACATTTACTAAAGAAAGAAGAGCTATACATAGTGGCACAAGATGACGCAACATGATCATGATGTCCTTCAAGAATATTTTTGTAGCTTG
Organism: Nesogale talazaci; assembly: GCA_004026705.1. Classification (NCBI taxonomy): domain Eukaryota; kingdom Metazoa; phylum Chordata; class Mammalia; order Afrosoricida; family Tenrecidae; genus Nesogale; species Nesogale talazaci. The sequence continues at coordinate 30,492 of PVJH01021540.1, read as the reverse complement.
AAAACCTAATTGCTTCAGTGAAAAGAATAATAGGTTAATAAATTAGCCACATTAGAAGTCATATGAATATGATATCGATAATATTCTAAATATCAGGAAAAATTGTTTTTTAAAAATGTGTTATACAGAGCAATAAACTACATGAAGGTCTACTATTGATTTTAACCAGATATAGGTGATCTATTCATAGCTACAAAAATCTAAAATTAAAAGGCCTATGTTTCTAGGTAAAAATATACAATATTTTACATTGTTCACTAAAAGTATAGTTTTAAGGCAAATTTTTTGGGGAGAGGGGCATCACTGTCTCTGGTGGTCATGGGCACTACCCAGTGCTGCTCCTGAGAACCGCCGCTGGATTTGAACTGCCAAGTCTGCGGGCCACAGTCCCACACGCAACCACTTACGCCACCGGGGCTCAGCCCTTAAGGCAAATTTAATAAATTGAAAAAACTTTTTTTTTTCATATTTCAAGGTGTTCATAAAAGGCACTCGTTGATTTTGACCATCTAGAAGAGAAATGTCAGTTTTGAGAGAGTGTCAACTATTAAAATATAGTTTGAGAAATGATAATTAGAACCATGAGATACTGCCTGCCAAGTAGATTAATAAGGTAAAAGATTTGGCTGAAACAAAGAACACATAAACCAAATCCATTCCTACTGAGTCACATTCCAACAACAACTCACTAAGACCAAATCGAACTTCTCCATGGGGTTTGAAAGGCTGTAATTCTTTCCAGACTCCTGCCTCTTTCTCCTGCAGCATGTTGGTTGGGTGAACCAGCACTCTTTGTGTTAGCAGCTTAGTGTGCTTCCACTGGTGCCACCAGGGTTCCAGAATTTATTGAAGAGTGGAAGTGTTTTTCCTAATGGCAGTGGTCTTAATAATGGGAAAAAGGAAAACATTTATTTCAATATTGGGGCTGATTGTACTTGAAGAACACTGAAAAGATGAGGCAAAATCGAGTCCTACGATTGTCATAAACATATATTTCCCAAATTCCAACAACAGAAAGTCTTTTTTGTTTGTTTGTTTGTTTGTGGCATCACTGCCCTGGTGGGAGTAGGAAGCCCAGCCTTGCTCCTGGAGAGCTGCTGCTGGATTTGAACCGTCGACCCTGTGGGCACACAACCATTATGCCACCAGGGCTCAACCAACCATAGAAAGTCTTAAGGTAAGTCATTTTATAGGCTTAAGATGCTGTAACTAATTGCAAAGTGAAGGGTAAAATAGATTTAATTATATTAAAGAACAATAAATTAAACAGTTACTTGGGTGCAATTGTTTGACTATGGTAACAGAGAAGGTTAGTATCATCATTATTAAAAAAGCTTAAACTCATAAAACTCCTACTTAAGAAGTACTAGACAACATAAAATTGAATCACATTCCCAGCTATTAAGATTAATTTGGCTCAACTAAACTCCCAAGGACAAGCAGAGAAGCTAAATAAAATCTATCAAGCCTCTGTTGTAAGGCATCAGAATGCTCCTTAGGTGGTGAAGAGAGAGCTCCGCAAACCAAGAGCCCAGAGAGAAGGGAATTCAACAAAGGTCTTACCAACCTTACCCACGTGTGGAAAGTTGCAGTCAGTCATCACTGGAGGAAAATATGAACATCCCCAATATCAGGCTCTTGCTTTAAGTTTTCCTACACAATGTCTGGCATTCCATAAGAACAGCCATCCCTACCAACAGGTAAGATAAAAATGACTCCAACAGACTGCCAACTAAAGATAAAGACACAGGAGTGGCAAATTCATGAATAATATGTGAAATAAACTAGATGAGAGAATTCCGAAGCTAAGAATTTCAGCAGATTGCTGAAAACTGTGAATCAAATGGAAATGAGAGAACTGAAAAACTAACAAAAACTAAAAACTCTTCCAACCAGTTTAAAATCAAATTAGGTATGGGTGAAGAACAGATCTGTACATGGAAAGTCAAGGACAAATTAATGTCAGCCAGGGTCCACTGAGACATGGTTTCTTCTGACATAACTTAATGGGGAGAAAGTGAACTCAGACTCACAGTCATTCCTGACACATAGTTAACCTCTAAGTCTTCCAGGGCTGTCCATCTGTACAGAAGCAGATCGCTTTATCTTCCGATGGGTTTGAACCACCAGCATTCCAAGGCAAAGTAACACTTTCCAGAAATTATTGGTCAGCGGGCTGAGCCCCAGTGGCATAAGTGGTTGAATGTGGGACTACAGCCCGTGGGCTTGGTGGTTCAAATCCAGCGGCGGCCCTCAGGAGCAGCACTGGGTAGTGCCCACGACCACCAGCGGTAGTGATCCCTCCTCCCTCCAAAAAAGAAAGAAATTATTGGTCAGCGTCAATGAAGCATTCAAACCACCAAAGTTGCCTATCTATCAATCCACTTTATCACAAAGAGTAGATTTTTCTATGTGAATTGTCTCCTGTCTGAAGATGCCCACTGAAACTTTCCCTCGATGGTTTATCAATTTGGTGGGAATTCCTGAATGGTACACATCATTAAAGCACTCAGTAGCTAGCCAGAGGAGTGGAAGTTCAAGGACACTCAGAAGCATCTCAAAAGAAAAGTCTGGTGATCTACTTCCCAAAACTCTGGCATTGAAAACCAGATTGGCCTGGCCATCAACTCCACAGCCTGCACTTCATACTACAGACTGTTGGAAGCAACCTACATAGTAACTACCTGAAACTTGTCAAACAAGCACAGTCTATCCAACGCGTCTAATATTACACATCCTTGTTAAGAACAGGAGCACTGTGAATATGTGTAGTAATATAGGAATCACTTTTGATATAAAGAGAACCAAAAAAATCTAGGAACTATAATGGATCTAAACATTTTTAAATGATGGAAAGCACATATACTCAAAGGCTAATATCGGTTATCTGAGGTTCAATAGCACAATGGATGCTTTTCTTGCATGGATCATTTTCTCAGACTTGTAGTAATGTGTGCTTTTCACATGAAAAATGTATATTACTTACCTATTGAAAGTAATATACATCCAGTAAGCAGTAAGCTCGTGGGCTCTGGAGCAAGAATGCCTGCACCACCACTTCTTGTTCTTGCAGTTTTAGAACCTTTATTAGTTTCATCCACATTGACTATAGGTTTTTGAAAGTAGTGGCAGGCATGGAAATAACCCATGTAGAGAGCGTGTTTGGTGAATCTCCACATCATTATGTTACTGGACAGCCGTACACAGCTGGAACTGTGTGGGTTGTACCAGGATCCTTTTACGCAAACATCTTTGTTGAGCCTAGTGTTGGTTTGTCCTCCTGGTGTACCCATTTCCTTCACAGCAAACTCCCTGAGCACCTCCTTTCTTTGTTTGAGTCTGTGTTGTTGCCGACTACACTGGCAAGGGGTGGATTGTAATAGGTAGGTTTATTGTGACAACATGGCCAATGAACACATGTGATATTCATTGAAGGGCAGGGATATAAATGGCTTGGCAGACCTCGCCTTTTTCTCTCTTGCTCTTGGATTTTTGGACCAGTCACAGCCATGTTTGTCCTGTGCCTCCATTTGCAAGCTACACCACCCATGGGACACCTAATCCGTGGTGTCCCTGCTTTGCCATGCTCCTGGAATATACATCTCTTGACCTGGGTACTGTTGGACCCTGTCAATTGACTGACTCTTAGTGAGAGTTGCTCTACAGAGGACTACTCGGTGGTCCACAAGGCTTGAAGGACTGCCAGTGTATTAGCTGTCTCACACAAGTGAGTTGCACCAAGCCATTTGACCTGCTTTATAGATGAGTTAACTGTTTATTTCTTATGTTAGATATATTTCTATCTATATAAATATATAGAGAGAATTATTAGTTTCCTGGTTTTCTTTCTCTACAGAACCCTGTCTAACACACTGCCATAGTGCTGCTAGGACCAGGCTAGAAAGGAGTCAGCCAACAGTTAAACTTCTGGTCCTAAGTTTATCCAGTAAAATAAGGACAGTTGGGCTGAGCCCTGGTGGCGTAAGTGGTTGAGTGCGGGATTGCAGCCCGCGGGCTTAGCAGTTCAAATCCAGCAGCGGCTCTCAGGAGCCGCACTGGGTAGCGCCCACGACCACCAGAAGCAGTGATGCCCACAAAAAAAATAAATAAATAAAATAAAATAAGGACAGTTATAGTATCTACCTCATAGGATGATGACAAGGATTCAATATTCTTATAAATGTGTGATATTTAGAACAGAGAGATCTTGAATGAGAAAGCTAAATTGTAATTCTCTCCTGCCAGTCCTTGGGCACTCCCATGAGTAATAAGTTTTGTTAGAGTAGGTAAATCTTAATTTGTCCCTACTATGAATTCCCTAAGACAGAATTTTCTGTCTCAACCTGCCATTGGGTGAGAAGGCACTTCTGAACTCTCCAAGAAGCACTGACAGCAATCAAATATGTGATATGGTTTATCTTTTCAAGAATCCCCTGCGCCTCTGCTGGTGTCCCCTCTCGAAGGATTGTACATAAGTGATTGGAACTGCCATTCAATACCATTAGTACCCCAATTGCATTAATGGTATCAATATAAAATCACAAGAAATATTTCTATTTTCCCTCATTGTCACGCTTCTCTAGGTGCGTGAACTTTTATCATCCCCCACATATGACAGATAAGTAACAATGGAAAGCTGTTACAGAAATGTTTCAGAAACGACATTTTTTTCAGACAGTGATTTTTTCCAACTTACATACAACAGGGGCCTGATGGTGTGATTTAAAGTTTTGTCCACTGGTATGTCCAAGGATTTTGACAACTTTAGGTAGAATTTCTTCTTTACTTGATATGGCTATTAAAGTTGAAAGAAGAAAAAGAAGAAAAAGAGGCAATACTATTAATATGCTGATTGATTGTTAGCTGTCTTGATATCTAATGAAATGATAAGACTTTTCAGTGACTCCTGGCAATTAGATGCATAGTACTCCTCGTATAAGATATTACAGGTAGGACTGAGCCCCGGTGGCATAAGGGGTTGAGTGCGGGACTGCAGCCCTCAGGCTTGGCAGTTCAAATCCAGCAGCGACTCTCAGGAGAGGCACTGGGTAGCGCCTACAACCACCAGAGGCAGTGATGCCTCCCCCCCCTCCCAAAAAAAAAGAAAGAAAAAAAAAGATATTACAGGAGCCAAAAGAGAATGTGTACAAGTTGGTATTTCATACATCGGTAAGAATATTCAACTTTTCTGTGGCTGTTTTTGTTTTGTTTTGTTTTTTAGAATATCACAGGCTTCTGTTCTTACTCAATTCCTGCTGCAGAGTCCAGGAATGAATCCTCTTAGGCTAGCCTGCCATTTCATTGATGCTCTGTTTCTCGTAACTGCCTCTGTCAAGTTTATCTGACATTCGATGGCCTCTATCAAGTCCCATGTGGCATTCTGTGGGAATGTCCTTGGGTTAAACCTGCTTACAGTTCTCAGCTCTACAGTATGGTGAATGTCTAGCAAATTGCTTTAGTGTCCAAGGTTTCCATTTTGGCTAAATTGGTATTCCTTCTGGAGTTTGGAGTTATTCATGAAGGAATTTTTGGGCTTAACCCTCTCTCCTCCTTTTGTTCCAGGATTTACTTCAAATCTTCCATACTCTTCTAATAGGTAAGCTTCATAATGACATAATACTACTTATTAAGATAGATTTTCTGCCTCAGATCAGATTGCCAATTCACAACCAGTGATGATTCATCAAGTGAAGAACCAGAAAAGAGGAGGAAAATAGTGAACATTCCTTTTTCCTTTTGAAAAAATGGATCAAAGAATTCAACTAACTGTCAATGATGAATCAATAACAAGTCAATAACATATGAGGGACAATTTAATAAAAGATGAGCTCAAGATTTTTATTATGCTGTGTAGCAATTTCTTACATGAATTAATGCTAAGCAATTTCTTAGTTTCATAGTATAATTGGAGGTGGCTTAATGGATTGATATTTCCACGTGTGTTCCAACAGGCATGAGTTTGGGCCCTTTCTCTTACACGCTTTCAATGTGTGAACTTACGCAAGTTTCTAAACAGCTCTGGGCTTCTTTTTCACTTGAAAATGAGAGAAATGTGTCTATCAGCCTTGGGCGGGGGGTGGGGGCACGCACATATCTTAACATATGTAAAATCCCTCCCTTAGAGCCAGCATTCAAGAAAAACTGGTCCTTTTCAGCCCTATTTATAGAGATAAAACACTACTCTATAGAGTACTTTATAGAGATAAAACACTAAGAGATTACACACTACTCTGCTTTCATCTTTAAATATATTCTTAGTCTATTATCTTCTGGATAAAACTATTGACTCAGAAAATGGAAAATTTCACTTGTCAATCCTTCATTTGTTTGTTGCACAACCTTTTTTAAAGGAGTCTTCAATACGCTCAGAACTAGGTACTGACGGATGAAAAGAGTCAGATAGAGATCCTGTTCTCAAGGAGTCTGGAAAGGGAGATTATATTACCCAAAAAAATCCATTGACAAAATTAAGTATTGTGTTGGTTCATAAACAGAAGAAATTAACGGGGCTTATTAGGAATCACTGAATGAGGTAGTGTTTGCTTGGGCCTTCAGATAGGTACAGTTTGGACAAGAAGGACATTTTGAAGGAAGAGGATACCGAGAATGAGCGTGAAGTAGGAAGTGTGCTGAACTAGAAGAAAAGGGCCAAAAGACTTGAGTCATCTGCATGGGTTTTACCTTGAAGGAGGCGCTTCTCCTCTCTGGGCTTTAGTTACTTCACCTGTGAAATGTGTGACGTCGTCTCTTCCTGTTGTTCTTTCAGGGTACTGAAGAATGTCAAGTGACAATTTGATATTGAAGCTTTTTGGAAGCTGTGAATGCAGAGGGTATGTTTCTTTCCCTCTTCCCTTCAACCTTAAACTCTATGAGGGCTCCTCACAGCACAAGACATGGTGGTCATTAAAAGGTTTTGGGGGAACCAGTGAACCATTGTGGGAATGAAAGAGTCCTTGAGAGAGTGGCCAGATGAGTGACAAAAAGTGAAACAAATGGGAAAATGCACAGTGTGAACAGGGTGCGGAGGGTTCCCTTTGAAAACATGAGTAGAACTGGGGTTAGGAAGGCACACCAGTGGGAAACACTCCACTAGGTCAGCGGTTATCAAAGTGTCCCCTGTGTACAGGCAGCCTCGATCTTTAGGGCCTTCGGTCAGTTAAATTGTTGATTCTGATTCATCATCTCTGGAGTGGAAGTGTATATTCCCTGCAGAAGGTAGAACCAAGCTTCAAAGCCCTGGATGAAGCCATGTGGTTTAGCAGGGACAATGTAGACAGAATCAGTCTGATCGTGGTATGTTCTCTTCCAGCTTCCATAGCCCTCATTCAGTCTACACGTTCAAGCCAGTAGTTCTTTTAAACAAGTGTGTATCTGAACCATTTGAAGGACTTGTGAAAACACAGATGCATGGACCCCAGGAGTTTCTGAAATGGGAAGTCTAGGTCCCCTGGTGTTGCTGAATAATGTTGGTCCAGGAGAGGCACTATGATCCAAACCCTTCTGCGTGTCATTCCCATCCAAAGTCTTTCCGATGTCTGCATCTTGGTCAGTGTCCTCTCATTTCAGGAAGGTACTATGTGATCGAGAACGGATAGGACTGCAAGTGGATGTCCAAGCTGCACTAAAGGCATTGCCAAAAAGCAAAGCTACAGGGAGCAATACAGTGTCATCATCTGAGATACACTGCACCAAAGGGTGCAACGCTGGAAGAGCTCACTGGGTTCTGCCCAAATATTCAGAAGACAACTCTCTGCCCCAGAACCTAGCTCCACCTGTACCCGGGGGAAGGTAATCCAGCATCATGCATACATTAGTGAACACTTTCATTCATATCCCACGCAAGTTGCATTATGCCAAACATACTGCAAAAATATTTGCAGCAGTTTATTGACAGGGAATTGCCTGACAGCCAAACAGTATTCTAACAGAGAAATATGGACCCCAGCATATTTTTGCTGATATCAGATGAATGTTAACTGACAGAAGAGGATACAAGAAAGCTATATTTCATGAACTACACAAAAAGATTTGACCATGTGAGTATAACAGGTTATGGGTAACATTGTAAAGGATGGGAATTCCAGAACACTCTATTGTACACAGGCAGAACCTTTACTTAGACCTTTACTTACTCAGTTGTTTGAACGTAGCAAAAGGAGGCTTGTGCATCAGGGTTCTATCCTTTTGTGATACTTATTCAGTCTAAATATTGAGCATATAATTGAAGAAACTGGACTATATGAAGGAACACCATGATATCAGGATTGGGGGGAAACTGCCTGAACAACCTGTGATACGTAGTTGGCACAGCCTTGCTTTCTGAAAGCGAAGATGCCTCCAAGTACTGACTGATAAAGTTTCAAGACAAGAGCCTTCCGTATGGCAGAGACCTCAACATAAAGAAACAAGATTGCCCAGAACGGTACCAATAAGCAACAGCGTATTCTAAATGAAAGATCGACATTGTCAAGGATTTTATGTGAATCCGTAACCATGAGAAATTAAACAATGCGTTTTATCGGGACGATCTGCTGCAAAAAGCTTCTTGGAAGGGTCACCTGATCCAAGCCATGGTACTTTTGATTCACGGTGGAAATAGGTAGAAATGGGAATGATACTGTTTCTTAGAAGAAGGGATTTGTTGTTGCTAAGTATCATTAAGTTGGCTGCAACCCAGGGGACCCTGTCTGCACAGCAGTCGGGAGCAGTGGCCAAACTGCCACTGTGGTCACGCCTGTTCATGTGCCTGAGCCCATTTTGCAGCCTCCGTTCTGTTGATCTCCTTAAGGATGTTCCTCTTACTTGCCGGCCCTCGGCTTGATCAAACATGACGCCCTTCTCCAGGGGCTCTTGACCACCCACCCAAAGTATGTAAGACAAAGCCTCGCCGTCCTTGTCTATTGGTGGTTGAACATTAACCCTTTCTCTCATGCTTTACAGTCTTGCATAAGAATCCCAATTGCTTTACCTGAAGGTGGATGTCACCATTCTATGAAAGAGAAGAATAACCAAGGGCTCTAGTGGAAAATATTTGGAAAGGAATATGGCAACCTGTGTACAAATATGCTTGATTACAAATGATGTACTGAATGTTATTAGAGCTGTAAGAAAGAGCCCCTGATAAAATCATTGGGGGGTCGGGGGGAAGGGGAAAGGAAGAAGAATATACATGTGGAACATAGAGTCACAGAATCTTTTTTTTTTTTTTTTTGAGTCACATAATCTTAAACCACTTCTTTTATGCTTTTCTGAACCTGGGCTAATGCTTGATAGTCACACCCCTTTTTCTTTTCACCAAATACAATGATTTCTTTATTAAGGTAATTCAGTATTATTTACTTTATATGTCTCCAATTTTAGTGATATTTTTCCCAACCAATTATGTATTTTATTTTTATTTTTTTAGGCGTCACTGCCCTCTGGTAGAAGTGGGAGGCCCAGCCTTGCTGGATTTGAACCTCCAAGCCAGTCGGCCGCAGTCCCGCACTCAACCACTATGCTACGGGGGCTCAGCCCTGTATTTTAAAGTTTTGAGAGCAATTAGATCATCTACCAAGTTCAACTCATCGTGACTCTATAGGTCAGTGCAGCAGTGCCCCAGAGAGTGTCCAAGGCCGAAGTCTTTTTGATGGTATGGCATGGGGAGAAATCAGTCCATACCACCACAGAGGTGCCTGGGAAGACCTGGGGATATGCTTCCCAAAGGTCAGAGCCTGGAAGCCCTGTGGAGCAGTCATGTTCTACTTTCCCGAGACCTCAGGAGTCAGAGTCGACTGGATGTCAGCAAGTAGCGGCTGCAGCAAAGGGCCCCTAGAGCCGTGCTGCTTCAGCTGCACTTTATATTTGCATCCCGATGAGTGCTTGTGAAAATACAGCTTCTTCTCCATTCGACTAGGCCAAGCTGCTGTGGGTTGTGCAGGTGGGCAAGCACTCCATCAAGTAAGAGACTGAAGATCACAATAAAACAATAAAGAGACCAAATATCAGCTTTTGGAACTTACCCTGAGGTAAGAAAAAACATAGACTGGTGATCTGCTTCTGAGTGATCCCCACCTTGAATCTCCATGGAGGAATTCTATGTGGGACAGATGGAGTCAGAGGTGACTCTGTGTGAAAGAACAGTCGCAGGCTTGAGGAAGGGCCCAGGCTTCTGAATTTCTAGCAAGTATCCAGTGAGACCAAGCTGGTGGTCTTGGCAAAATAGGAATCTAGGGTCTTCCTTAGGCTCCCCTGTACAGGCAGCATATGGTAAGTGTCTCCTGGTCTGAGACTTAAAAGACAGGAAATATTTGATGCCTCTGTCAGATCAGAAATGAAAGCATCCAGTTAAACAGCCTCATGCACATGCGACGTGATTGCACACATTGAGACGGAGTGAAGGATGGACAGCTCAAACGCTCACTGGTTATCCTGGAGCTGTTTCTGAAGTTTAATTTTAAGCCTCAAGTAAAAGTCATTGTATCTAGTCATAACCTTGCACTGGAGAGGAACCATTCAGCATATTCCATTAAGCAGGATTTAAAGTTCTCAGCATTACTGAATTGTACAGATTATTTACAAGAATCAGTTCCCTTCTCCGAAAGTAGCAAACTGTTAAGACTTCCTGGAAAATAATCCACCATGTTTTTCAAGGCCTGTTGTTACTCTGCCTAAAGCCCTTTTACAAATGTAAGACCTTCCATGACCTGACTTGACAGTGGGCCTCCAACAATGGGGTTCAAACGTGGGAGCAATTGTGAGGCTGGCACCGGTCCAGGCTGTGCGCCCTTCCAATGTTCAGGGGAACATGTTGCCGTGAGTTGCAATCCTCTATGGGGCACTAGCTAGAGACATATAGATAGACAGACAGATAGATAGATAGATAGATAGATAGATAGATAGATAGATAGATAAGAAGGTGTAAGATAAAAAGGCTGATTGATAAATTACTTGTGTCATGGGGAAAATCTAGATCGGTCAACAAAATGCCATGCATCTAAGCATGTGAAACATTTTAAGAGGAGATGGAAGTGCTGTGTGTGTCTTTGCGTTTTTCACTCCACATTGTTAACAGCATCCAAAATGTAGCATCTATTTACAGAGCTACTCCGTGAGCACTTAAATAAACTCCGGGAGACTTTTGTTTGTTTTTCAGAAATGGGAGTCTTCAACAAAGTCCACATGGAAGAAGCACACCAGCTGGTGTGATCATGAAGTATCGAGGGGATCAGGTATCCGGTCATCAAAGAACAAAGAATCATATCATTGTGAATGAGGGGGAGTGCAAAGTAGAGATCCAAAACCCCTCTGTGGACAACTGGGCATCCCCTTAGAGAAGGGTCACACGGAGGGGACCAGCCAGTCAGGGTGCAGTGTAGCAACGAGGAAACATCCAACTTTCCTCTAGTTCTTAAATGCTTCCTCTCTCACCCCCCCACCCCATTATCATGATCCCAATTCTACCTTATAAATCCAGCTAGACCAGAGGGTGTGCCCTGAACAGATAGGAGCTGGAAATCCAGGACAGATGAACCCTTCAGGACCAGTGGTGAAAGTGGCAATACCAGAAAGGTGGGATAGAAAGGGAGAACTAATTGCCAGGATTTACATGTAACCCCCTCCCTGGGGAAAGGAAAATAGAAAAGCGGGGCAGGGAGATGTTGGACAGTGTACAACATGAAAAATAATGATTTATAAATTATCGGGTTCATGAGAGGGGAAAACATGAGGATCTGATACAAATGGCTCAAGCAGAAAACAAATGTTTTGAGAATGATGATGGCTACAAATGTGCTTGACACAATCGATGCATGTATGGATTGTGATAAGAGCTGTACAAGCCCTCAATAAAATGATTTTAAAAACAAAAGAAATGTGAGTCTTCTCAATAGTCTGGCAAGCCCTGGTAATCTTATACATGCATTATAAGTACTGATGTATCAGACCTGTATAGACCTAATTCTGCTAACCAATTATTTTACTCATTCTTTCTTTCTTATAAAGCAGCATTGGTTGCCTTGCAAATATCTGCTGTCCAGTGCACAGTAAAGATACAGAGTCTTACAAGTAATCAAGCAGGACTTCAACTAGAGAGCCTGCATCCATGTCATAGCTTTTACATGTGTGTTTGCATGCTTGCATTCTTGCCATTGTCAAAGAGACTGCGTATTCGATCGTTGGCTTTCTTGATGTCTCTTCAGGGATAAATAAAGCAAGCACACACCTCCACACACACAGAGACAGACACATCCATCATCATCAAGTTGATTTTAACTCATAACCCTCTAAGACAGGTAGAACTCCACATAGAGCTTCCAAAGCTGCAAATCTTCAACTCCCTCTCCCCTGGAGAATACAGAAGTAACAAGAGAAAGACTTGTAGACATTGAGTCACACATGACTGATGCAGAATGAAGTAGCGAGAATGTAGGTCGATTTCAATCTCTGCCTTTCTTTGAAGAGGATTTTTTCATGTAGCCTAATCATTTGTTTGAAAGTAATATTACCCTTTGTTTTTCAGATTTTTACCTATAGACATGTATAAGGGCCAGTGCCAACTAGTTGTATCTTCAAATACTTGTGTTCATTTTTCTCTTGAAATAAATGTCAGCATGTGAAAATTATTGCATCATCATCTTAATGTTTTACATAGGTCAGATGGGGGCACTAGCAAGAAAGACTAGTGTCTCAAAAAAGAAAGAATAGTTCATGAAACCAACTTTGAAGGCACAGCTGTCTTACTGTTGCTGCTTCCCTTTTCCCTGGCCTTACAAATCTCATTCTAATTTCACTTGTATTATTTGTCCTACAGTATTCTGTCATCTGAAATATACAGATAAATATCTGAAATATATAATAAGTCCTAAGTTTGTTGTGTAGAGCTGAGTGTCCACGTAAATGCAAATAAAAGAAGAATGAACACGTTTCAACTGAAAAACATCCATTTTTATTTCAAGTAAGGACATCCTTGAATAAAGATCCCTTGTAGTGTAGTGGCTAAATGTTCAGCTTCCAATGACAAGGTCAGTAATTTCAATCTATGTGCCTCGAAAGATTATAACCTTGGAACCCCTGTGCCAGCAGCTCGACTCTGTCCTCCCCTGAGTTGGCACCAACGCCATGGTCCCTATCATCCATCAACATGGCTGAGACTAACCTGTTTAAGAACTGACAAGTCTCAAAAGTGAAAAGCATTCCCCCCAGAAGAACTCACTGCAGAGGACAGCACTGAAGCTGCAGCTCAAGGACATGTCTGATCAGAGCACACCGGAGTCAACAAGGGGGTGGAAAGAGGAGTGAAGCACATCCAGACCCAACAAGCTCTGAGGATGATTTGTCTGCTCAGAGCAGCCAAAGCACAGAGAGGACCATAGGACCAGCTTTACCACGAGGCATGATCTTCCTTATTGACCCATAGCACCACGGGGGACAACTCTGGAGATGCACAGTGGGAATTGTGCCTGCCCTGAGCCCACCATGCTGAAGTGAGACACTGGGGGTGTGCAACAGAGCAGCAAGGGGAGCAGAGCAATGAAGTCCCCGGGGAATACCAAAAATGAGGCCAGGGCGTAGCACCCATCAGACTCAACAGGAAAATACTCATAAAGGACAACAAATAGACCTTGAACAATTTTTATAATGTAAAGCATTACCTTTCCTACAAATATGCTAATAATTCTAAAGAATACAGGAAAAAATACTTTCGCAATCCATTGTTCTTGACATGAGATTTTATAAATGAGAGCCTAATTAAAAATTTTTACTTCTGTTCTTGAGCCACAGCAGCCAGGTCTCCTTGGACTTCATTCCCTCACATGATCTTAACCTTTCTTTGCACCGCACACTATATTACACATGTTGCTTTGCATCTATGTATGTATATATTTGTATATTCAGGATGAAAATTATTTAGAAATTAAAGTATCAGGGGAAAGGATGCACTCAGAATTAAAAAAAAATAAAGCTTTATTCCATGATCACTCTAGAGACTCTTTTGAGAGGAGCACACCCAAACCCACTGCGCACACACCTTGCCTCCAGGGTTTCTGATGGAGGTGCATGCTCCCTGCATGGAGTCAGTCCTTCCTGCAGTCACCACATAGGACAGGGTTGAATTGTCCATGTCATTTCCCAAGACTATCACTCTTCAGTTGCTTTAAAATGTGAACTGATAATAATTTTAGGTGTTGTTCTTCAGATGCTAATTTGACTTAAGTCTTCTAGTGCACAATTGGCCAGTGGTAATGAAAACAGGCAAACAAAAATTCCAAACCTTAAGCGGTCATTGATGCACCAACATTCCCTTCTGGAAATTTATTCCACGGAAGTCCTTATTGATGGGTTCACCATGAGGCATAAGAAAATTCGTAGCAGCGTGGTCCAACTTGAGAGAAAATTGGAACCACGCAAATGCCCACACCCCAAGACTCATCTAAAATTTATGGCACATCTAATCTATGAAATTTCACTCACCATCAAGTCCATGTAGAAGAATTTTAGTGCGGACATGTTCGTGAGACATGCAATGGAAAAAGTAAACTATACAATCGGTATGAACTCCACTCCTGCTCTCCCTTTGGTGACACACACCAGGGTTCCAGACTTGCCCATTCCGGTTTCACCCTCCACCAGGCACTGGCATTTCCACCCCCAGAGAGATGGAATCAAAATCTGCATTTCAACAAGATCCCCATGTGATCCTTAGGCCAAACCTAAGGGAATCTGGTTAAAATCCTTGTCTGTGCACATCAAGTGTCCCTGAGTGGCACAAAGAGGTAAGTGCTTGACCATGAGTTGGGAGGTTGGCAGCTGGACCCCAGCCAGAGGCCTCTTCCAGAGACACGTCCAAAAGAGCATCGTCTACACATCATCTGGAGTCATTCTCTACACACTTGGGCACCAAGGTCAGGGTCAACTCCGTGGCAAACAGTAAGTATCCATGGGCTTCAAAAGTTCATGGAAAAATGGAATTTAAAGACAGTTTTTCCCAGAGCTGGCACACTGATTTTTAACTTTTCACTCCCTAAACTGTGAGAGCACAGACTTCTCCTTTTTAAAGTCAGAAACAGAAAGATGATGAAACCTTTCCACTGGCTTGTTGAAGTCCTCTCCTAGATAGGTAGAGATGGGCATCTCCAAGCCAAACCCAACCTCCTGCGATAGAGTTGATTTCCACGTGATAGCGACCCAATAGGACGGAGTCAAACTGCTCCACGGGGTTGCTGAGATGCCCACACTTAAGGAGAGCTAATTGGGCTGTATAGACATGCACACAGACACTTGTAGGGTCCTGGGTTGTGCAAATGGTTTGCACTTGACTACTAAGCTAAAGGTTGAGGGCTCAACCCCCACCCAGAAGTTTGTGAAAGGAGGACCTGTTCCAAAAAGGCAAGGAAAGCCCCGGGAGGTGGAATTGAACCTACGGCAACAGGTTTCTCTCTAGCAGTGAGCACTGAATGGATGTCAGCTGATGACAACACCTGTGTGTCAGGAGAACTAACCCCAGGGGGTTGTTGAAGGCTGGGACCTTTCAGCAGCAGAGATCACACAGACTTTTCTTCTAAGGTACATTTGAGTTTGAACAACCAACTTTTTGGTTAATAGTTGAATATGTCCAAAAAAGGAGAATGCATAATAATCATCTGACTTTGATTTTTACTTGTTCCCTTGCTTAGAAGGCCAAATATTAACCATTTGAGAAAAAAAAAAAAGCTGACAAACTGAAAAAACATTTTTTTTAACTCCAGAGACCTCATCTATGACAATGAAAATTTTTCTTTTCCTACTAAAAAGTATAGCTAATAACAAAACCACTGCTCTGTAATTTAATGAAAAAGACTCTAGGTTCAAATTAGCTGAAATTTCAAATGGTTTCATGGCTGCAGGTGAGTGGAGGGGGACACATTTTTAGCATCCAGGCCAGGAACTATCTGATGGACAGTAAAAGGGATGTTCAATCAATCACTTTAAAATTAGCCAGTGGTTGATTTTCTAAACTGTCCTTCTTTCTACCTCTCTAGAAAACTCCATTGTAACTAACCTCCATCCAGCCAACTGCTTTTTTAAAAATCACATTGCATAGAGAATAACTGCCAAAAATAAACTTTGTTTCAGCATCTTTGAGTTGATTTCTTTAAACATGTACTTAACTCAAGGTCTCTCATTCCCATTAAAGGAAAAAAAAATAAAGATGTATATGTATATATATATACACACATATATATACATATATACTGTTCTACACTAAGAACTTTACTAACCATCTCAGGATGCTGGTTAAGGATTAATTTCCTTTTGCTTATTTATATTTTCATGAGTTCTCAACAAATATGTATTTATTATACTAGAATCATCAAAAATATTTATGTTACTTTTAAAATCAATGGAAAGGATAAAGAGTCTACAGGAGTTATGACCTTATCTACTCAGAGTCTAGAAGAACTAGGTAGTAGCTGGCTAGTGCTACTTACTTTTCTCTCACCGATGAATCTCAATAGAATGGGAGGAAAATGCGGAACAGAACGTCAAAGTCCCCTAAATCAAAACAAAATTACAACTTGTTTGGCTTGAGACGGGAGGACTCCTCAAGATTAGTTCCTTTATACCAGGTAGTTCTCAGCCTGACTAATGCTACAACCCTTTCATACAGCTCCTCATGCTGTAGTGACCCCCCCCCCCTTTCCAACCATAAAATTATCTTCATTGCTCCTTCACCACTGTAATTTTGCTACTGTTGTGAATCAGGCAACTTCCAGAGAAGGATCATTTGCCCCCAAAGGGGGTTGAGACTCACAGGTTGAGAGCCATTGCAATAAACACTCTTCAAACCTTGAATCAAAACCAAATCTCAGGGTACCCTGTAGCTAAACAACTTTCATCCGTCTGTCAGACACCTTGGCAGCATAGTGGACTACACACTGGGCTACTAGCCACGAGATGAGCAGTGGGAAAACCCCAAGTAAGGTTCTCTGCTCCAGTCCAAGGGGACAGTCTAGGAAACCCACAGTGGCAGTTCTCCTCTGCCCCACATGGTCGTTGAGAGTTGAAATTGACTTGATGGGCACTGAGTTGGGTTTCATCCTTGTGTGCTGTGCTTTAAAAAAAAAACAACGAAAGAAATTACCTACCTGAGGCCAAGGCCAACACTTAGTTTAACACCAAGATGCGAGTGTAAGGGGGCAGAGAAACCGGATTAATGAAAATGGAACAGTGAGCACAAAAAGAAAGGGGCTGTTTTCGCACTGTGAGGCATAGAACTAAGGTAATTCAACAACTTGCGTTGGAAGTGTTGAGTTGCACTGCTGTGTAAAACTTCCACAACAAAAAAAAACTTCAACAAAAGCACAATAAATTCTTACACGTTTAAACTCAATGACTGCTAATGGCCTGTGAACACGCGGTAGCTTTATATGCATGTAATTCTGTTGGCTGGCAAAATGGGAACAGATCAGGTGGTTCAAAAACAAAGTAAAAATGGATGACGTAAAATTTGAGTGCTGCACTACTTCGTTAGTAGGCAAACCATGAATATCCATGGTGAAAAATAGAAAAAAATAATGCCCTGGTTTAGGATGACTTTTGTTTTTGGAATGCCACCAAAGACACAAGCAATTTGCATAGCTATTCCAACTTTGTATCTTAAGGAGTAGCTTTTAACATTCCTGCATAGATAAGATAGCTCTTGGAATCTTCCCAATGCTCAACTATTTCTTTGATGACTCACCATAGGGGTTGATTTGTGGATAGGAATGTTACACCAACATGTATTTATTAAATGTCTATTAGGTATTTAGATATTATTAACCACGGAGCATACCAGAGTTTATGCGGCATGGCATCTAGAGGGACTATGAATAAATAATACAAAACAAAAAATGAAATTTTAAAACGAGCATCATCCAAGTACTGAATTGATAAAGAGTCAAAGAACCTTGGCATTTATAGGTGTAGACGAAGAATTTGAGAAGAACTTCAAGCAAAATTTGCAAACCCAACCCACTGCAACAGACTTGCCTCCACACTTCATAGTAACACTACATTCATTCACTGCCTTTTCCATTCAATGCTGGCTCATAGTGACCCCCCTAGGACAAGGCAGAATGATCTCTGTTTCTGAGACCATAACTCTTTCCTGGAGTAGAAAACCCCTCTTTCTCTCCCGGAGTGGCAGGTGTTTTTGAATTGCTGATCATGAGGTTAGCAGTCCACCAAAGTATCCACGAGGACACAGGACTGCTTTTGCGCAACCTGTGGGAGAAAGTGGAACTACTCCCTAGGGTTTCCAAAGCCAGAGCAGACAGCTTCACCTTTACCCTACTGAGCCGCGGGCAAATTCAAACTTCTGACCTGCTCCACTAAGCCACCAGGGCCCTGGGTCTAGAAGAGGAGGGGGAAATATTTCAGTCTGAGTTTGAGGGATGAATCTCTGACATCAGGGACTGAAGTTCAAATCCATCGACTGCTCGGTGGAAGAAAGACAGGGCGTTCTACTGCTTTACAGAGTTACAGACTCTGAAACTCACCAAGGCAGTTCTGCCCTGGCCTATAGGGTCGTTAGGAATCAGTATCAACTTCATGGCAATGATTTGGTTTGTTTTGATATTCAGAAGAGAGTCCTTGTGGTGTCATGGGTTAAGTAAGCTTTAGGCTACTAACCACCAGGTCAGTGGTCTGAAACCACCAGCCACCATGAGAGAAAGACAATTTCTTTTCCTGTAAAGAATGACTGTCTTGGAAACCCACGGGCACAATCTTACTCAATCCTATATGGTCCCTGTGAGCTGCAGGGGACTCAGTGGCAGTGAATTTGAATGAGAAGTCAGATAGAGTACCCCTGATGACTTCGTGGGAAAGACTTTGGACTGTTAACCCAAAGTTCAATAGTTCAATACCACCAAGCACTCCCTGTAAGAAAGATGAGACTGTCTTGCCACGCCTGTAAAGATTTAGGGCCTAGGATGCTTAAAGGCATAGTCTACTTTCTCCTAGGTGGTTACTATTGTTACAGGTAGGTAGCTCACAGTTTCCATCCATGTCCAGCTAGAAAGATATCAGGTGAAGAACAACATTTCTGACCAGCATCAGAGAGAAGGGTTCAACGGAAAGGGGGAGTTTATTCAAGGAGGCATTTTGGAAGAGAGATCCAAAGGATTCTTTTCAAAAACTCAAACTCATTGCCACCTAATCTGACTCACTGACTCATTGCGACTCTATAAGACAGAGTCTAACTGCCCCAGCACGTTTTGGAGACTGTAACTCTTTTGTTTGTTTGTTTGTTTGTTTGTTTGTTTGTTTGTTTGTTTTGAGCATCACTGCCTCTGGTGGTCGTGGGCACTAGCCAGTGCTGCTCCAGAGAGCCGCCGCTGGATTTGCACCCCCAAGTCCTCGGACCACAGTCCCGCACTCAACCACTTATGCCACTGGGGCTCAGCCCGAGACTGTAACTCTTTACAGGAGTAAAAAGCCCTGTCTTTCTCTCAAAATGCAGTGGGTGATTTTGACCTTCTGAGTTGGTGATGAACAGCGCAATGGGAAACCACTATATCACCAATATCCTTCTTAGCCATTCTAGAAGGTATTGTAGAATGTAGAGCCCAATCATGTATTCAACTAAGAAGGACCTCCCACCATGGGCTGGCTTTCTGGTTCGTCGGCTGCTATTGGTTGGTTCTCTGTAGTGTATCTCCTCTTTCTCGGTATGTGTCCCTGCACCCCAGCACCCCAGCATCCTGAATGACTTCCTGCTGTGCCCTTGTTTCCAAACCCTCAAACTCAGGAATCTATTCCTTCACTGTGAGGATAGTCAGAACATCCTGTCTTCTCACTATCTTCATTGACCAGGAAATGTGTCTTATCTGCCTCTCATCTTCCTTTGTGCTGGAGAGGAATGTGGGGAAACAGGCCTCCCCTTCACCTGTGAGTTAAGACTCCAGCCATCCCCACCTCTCCTCCTTTTGCCCACCTCTGCTAGCTAACACCATGGATTGCCACCAACTAGATGGTGATGGGTTTTTTGGTGAGCTTAGATCAGGGTGCTTTAGGGTGTGAAAGAGACCCAGTCCCACAGATAATTTAAGGAGAACATCTCAATTTTAAAGAGATGAAAGCAACACAAAGACACAGGCACATCCTTTGAATGAGGGAGGTTTTTAGCCCGAGGTCATAGTGGGAGGATTCACAGTTAAGAAGCTAGTTAAATAAGGCATGGGGCAAAGGGAACGGTTACAAACTCATGATTAATGGTAGACCAATACATCACAGTTACATGTGGGATTACAGGACCATGATTAGGACTTTAAATTACGAGAGTTTGCAAGATTGTTCTAGCATGTGGCTCATGACTATGTGCCCGGTACTGTAATCTCCATCAAGGACACACCCAAGCTAGCCCTGAAGAGAGACTGCCTCTCCCTGGGCTGAGTAGAGACAGGTGGGGAGAATCCATTTTGTTGTTCAGTCTGCCTGAGAACAAGATTATCTACACCTTTGGTTATTGACCAGAAGGAATTCAGTGGAGGCTTAATCTACACAGGGACTTTGCAAATGGATTGTGAGATTCCATTGTTATCCACAGCCTTCGGACAAAGGTGTGTTCAGGATTTAAGCTCTAATACAAGAGTTGGGAATTGATTAACCTAAGTGGAGAAGAAAATGCCGCTGAAAGATGCTGCTATCCTGAGGAAAGAATAGGGTTAAAAAAGGGAGTTGTAGAGATTAGGGACTTTCTGTTCAAATTGTCTATAAAATAAAGTTTATGAATTAAAAAAAGAACAATAGGATTTTACACATATGTGCTCATTATTTAAATAAAAAACACAAGGAAAGCGGCATGAAGTTATGAAGTTATGCCTCTGCATGCCAAAATTAATGGGTAAAATGTTAAAGGGAAAATAAATAATTGCCCAACTTCAAGTATCTTTTCCTTTCCAAAGATATATTATCTGTAAAGTGAAGAGTTGTAACCCATAAAAAATCTGAGTTAGACACCAGCTGAACCAAGAGATTAAAATGAATAGCACCAGTAATAAGACAGAGTAGGAGCATGTACACTTGCTGCAATAAACTAACAAGGCACATTCAACTGACTGCCACTGAGTCAATGCCATCAAGTTGATGCTGACTACGAGAGACTTTACAGATAGAATAGATTGCCCATGTGGATTTCTAAGACTAAATCTTTACGGGAATAGAAAGTTTCATCTCTCTCTGTTTAGCAGCTGATGGTTTTGAACTACTGACTTTGTGGGTCACAGCCCCACACATAACCACAAGGGTCACCAAGGTTCCCAAGAAGGGCATGGCATTTTTGTCATATCCTTCCCAATGATACTTAGCTTCAACCTGATCATCAGATAACATCAAAGAAGTAAATGAAGGGACATTATGCAATATACGTGGCCAATAATCTTGAATAATATTAAGATCATGACATATATGGAAAAGCAGGAAAGCACAGATGGAAGCAGGTAGAGGAAAGATAGAAAACAATGTGGGATCCTGAATTAGAAAAGGGGCATTAGAGGGGGAAATGGATGAAATCTGTACAAATCTTTAATTTTCTTAATATCAGTTATTTACTTTTTTTTGTCAGTTATTTACTTTTAACTATTGCACCATATCATGTGAGATAATAACATTAGGGAAACTGTCTGAAGGACATATACAAAGTCTCTCTACTCTCTTTTCAATTCTTCTCTAAGTCTAAATGTATTTCAAAAGGGAAAGTGAGCACAAAGAAAACATGCTTGCTATTGGTAGGTGCAGTAAAATTGGTTCTGATTCATGGTGACGCTACGTCTACCAGAAAAACACCTGACCAGACCTGCACCAGACTCTCAATCATTGCTACATTTGACTCCATTATGGAATCACTGTGCCAATCCACCTCATTTCCTAAAGGGCCTTCCTCTTTTTCATCCACTTTTTATTTCACTGACTTTACCACGAATGGATTTCTGCTTCAGGAACTGATTCTTCCTGATAATATGGAAGAATCATTATCATGGATATGATATATATATAGATATATATATATATGATAGACATATATGATATATCTGTCACGGATTAAACTGTGTCTCCCAAAGTATGTGTCAACCATGACTCTCAGTGGTCTTCAGATGTGTAATGATGCAGTCACCCCCTTCAATGGGATCTAATGTGATCGTACAATCAACTGTAAGGTGGTGGGGTGCCGGAACCTGCCAGCCGAGAGAAGTATCTGAGTCAGGGGGTGAGGATCAGGAAAAGAAAGACAAATAACACAGAGATGGGATTGGGAGGACTACAGTTCAAGACTGCAGTCCCAAGTTTTTTATACTGTTTCTGAACAGTCTTTTTATACTGTTTCTACAAAGAAGGATAAATCTGCTAACAAAGCAAAAGCAATTATTATAATTTCCATATGCGTCATCAAGCGTTTCTTGTACTTGTACCTAGCTTCCTTGTACCTGGACTCAACCATCCGTGTTCTCAAGCTGAGAATAACCTCTTGATTGTCTTGTGATTAATGACTAAATCTAACAATACACTATTAAGCTTGTTAATATTTTTCCAGTCCTGTGGGAACAGGAGGGCAGGCCTTTGGGGACATCAGTCAACCAGGACAGCCTTACCGTTCAGGGGGCAGATTCCTGGGACATCAGTCTACCTCAAAGCAGTTCCCCACAGTGGGGATGGGATGCCATACCTTTAACCAGGTCATAATCCTGATCCAAGGTAAGAAGAGTCCCCCTGGAGTGTGACTTGCATCATCTATTATCTTACAAGAGATCAGAGAAGAGAGAATTCTGCAGAGCTGGACCTCAGAATTCAGAGAAAATTCTGTAGTGGAGCATATCATTTGGACCCAGGGCCCCTGCACTGAGAACTTGTTAAACCCAGGGAAAGATGGAAGCCAAGACACATTGAGATCTCCGACAGATGCCAATCCAACAGATTTTCAAAGAAGACAAGGACCTCCTCCCAAAGCTAGCACAGACAGAAAGACTTCCTCTTTCAAGTTGGCATCCTGAATTCAGATTTCTAGCCACCTCAACTGTGAGAGGAACCCTGGGCTATGCATTGAACTGCTAATCACAAGGTCGGTGGTGATGAATTCAGCAACCACTTCTTGGAAGAAAGAAGAGGCTGTCAGTTCCCATAAACATTTAAATTCTAAAAAACACAAAGGGGCAGTTCTACTCTTTCCTACAGGGTCACCGAGACAGAGAATCAACTTGATGACAGTGAGTTTGGTTTTCTGTTTTGTCTTGTTTGGGTGTGAAAGTATCAATTTCTATTTGTTGAAGCTATTCATTTACAGTTTCTATTATAGCAGCATTATGTAGCTAAAACAATTCCCAATGTATATAAGACGAAGTCTTGCCATCTTCACTTGTAAGGGTCATTCTGGCTGTACTTTTTCCAAGAAACATGTATTTGTTCTTCTGGAGTCCGTGCCACCTTCAGTATTTTTCACTGACATCATCATTCAAATTTGTGGACACAGGGTTCAAATTTATAGCACCTATATGTTAAAGAGGCTAAGAAATTGATATACAGTGTTTTCAAAAATATTCTTTGAACTCAGTGGGAGGAAATATAAAACTATGTTGTGGGAATCACTTTCATATCCCTGAGTACAAAAGATTCTCAGGTAAAATCAACATTAGTTTGTGACTAAATCACCTAAGGAAACAAATACTAACAGTAGGCATGAAAATTAGCACTGCAAGTCCTAGAGATAACAAAAGCAATTACATATATATATATATATATATTTAATAGGTATGTTTAATTTATTTAAAGAAAAACAGTGGTATTAGAAGTATAATTTCAAAATTGAAGAGTATGAAGCATGAAAAGGAAGATTTGAAAAGTGGAATTCTAGAAAAGATTAAGAGAGATAGTAACCTCAATGGAAGCACAAGGTTTTGGAGATCAAACTCTGAACTGAGTAAGGTGTCATCAGCTGCTGTTGTAGAGTCAGTCTATTGTCAGAGGGGAACTGTGCTCCATAGAATTTTCAATGACTGATTTTTTAGAAACAGATTGCCAGACCCTGCTTACCAGGTGCCCCAGAGGAGAGTCTAACTTCAAGCAGCCCAGTGCAAAAACTACTTGCTTAACCCAGTGACTCTGAACAAGATGTATAGTTAGGTAAATGCTTAGCCCTGGGTGTTTGAACATTTGATCTTAAATTATAAAGTTGGTCTAGGTACTAGGGGTGTGTGGTCCCCTAACAAATATTAATCTCCCAATTTGCATCTACTTAGGGGAGTTAGCCAACTACAGGAGGGTCTGTGATACACACACAGTACGACACTAAGGATCACAGCAGTGGAAGCAAAGAGATGGTTGTGAGATAATAATGAAAGAAAAGTTGGTCTGCCACGTGCATCCAAGAGATCAAGGAGACCAGACCTGATAAAAATGACGATGTATAACAAAATAGAGGTCATACAGAACAGCTGACACTGTCAACGCTTGGCCCACTTCCCCTTGGCATTCGCAGCTATGGGCAATCGGCTTCTTCCTGTGAACACCTGTGCCCCTCTCTCTGCAGGCGGCTTTGTTCTGGTGGTTAGCAAACTCAGTTGTGTGCACAGATGTCAACGGCCCTCGAAATAGCCATTAACAAATGGTGGTCCTTGAGTTGGATAAATGCCTCAACTTCTTTGCCTCTCAGATGGAAGAACTGAGGCATGCTCTATGTCTGCATTATCCAGCGTGTTAGTTTCTAGCCACACGTGACTCTGAAGCACATACAATGTGGCTCCTGTGACTGAAGAGTTAGGTTTTTAACTTTGAATGGATTCAAATTTAAATGGTAAAACAGTGATAGTTTGGGCGTGGGGGTGGGAGACGAAATTACATGTACTTGGGAAACCTCGTCTACATGAATCTATACTTTACACCAAGAATTCTGTGACATCTAAATACAGTTCATGTTGTGAATGTAAAAGACACACAAGACTTAATAAAACATATTCTATTTCATGAACAATGTATACAGTGCTTTCATGTTGGAACACATTTTTTTTTTACTTTATAGAGTTCATAAAATCTAGCATTAAAATACTGTCACCTCTTTTCTTTTAATGTAGCTGCTAGAAAATTGGAAGCAACTTCTTTGGCTTGAATTATATTTCTACTCGACAATGCTGGCGAACATTTTCTCGCAGCGTGCCCTAGGTGAGTTGAGCTCTCACTACCTGCACTGGGAGCTGCCTGGACCACACATTCTTTATTGGCTTTCCCTCCGATCAATTTTTTTGTTCTCCTGATTTTCTACTTGGTTTCCTGTTCTCCCTCTCTCAGGACTGTACTGTGTCCTATGTCAGGGTCTGCTCATAGATAATCCAAATCAAGACAGATAGCATTAAAAATCAGCTAAAGGAGGGGAGGAAGAAGGAACCGATCTCCATGATAGACACATACCCACCCCCACGCCAATACCCCTCCCTCCCGTAAGATATGAAAATAATTTAGAATTTATCATGGGTCACAAGGGGGGGGGGGCGGTGTAGGAAGGGGAAAAAGAAGAGCTGATACCAAAGGCTCAAATAAAAAGAAAATGTTTGGAGAATGATGATGGCAATGGATATACAAATATGCTTGACACAATTGCTGTATGGATTGTTATAAGAGCTGTAAGAGTCACCCCCCCCCCCCCATGATCTCTTAAAAATCAGCTAAAAAATTCTAGAGTAGCAGATCTAACCTATTCAATATACAGATTAAAAAAATAATAAAATTGAGGTTCAGGGAAGTTAAACCACTCAGATAATTTAGCTGTGAATCCAGGACTCAACTTCAGATCTCATGAGTCAAAGTCCATCGATTTTCGCCTCTGTTACATGGCCTTCCGTAAGGTATTGGTAACTTGGAGAAGGTGGTTCGAATACAGCAATGAATGGGGGAAATGCAGTGAAGCTATCAGAGATCCTGGGGTAGATTGATAAAGAACTCCATGCTTGTTATCCATACATCGTTTCAACCTTCGCTTTCTTTCTCTGGGATAAAAAGTTGTGTAGGGCTTCCGGTTTTCTGGTCTTTCTTCCCGAACTGAAAGCTCTCCCATCTCTTGCGGTTGCACAGTCCTTTCAGGAAGGAAAGTCCTCAGTCCTGACACGAATCAAACTTGATTGGGGTCTTCCTCCCCTTTCTTTCCCCATCTTTCCTCCAGCTTGATCACTACACTTCAGGACCCCTCCAGCAGAGAGGGAGACAGGAGGAGGGTGGGGGTGGGGGTGGGGAAACCAAATTCCCATTGAACCCATTTTGAGTGGGCCTTCCTGTCTCTATGCTTGATACCTGTGAGCTCAAAACGGACTCTCGGTCACCCGTACCTTGGTGGGATTCGGGAGGAGATCCAGGTGCTGGAGCTTCTTGAATGGATGGAATGGATGCCTTGCCCCTCCTTCTCTGAGTGGGCTTGCAGAGACTCTCCGGGGTTCCCTGGGGGACGGGGGAGGGGGGATGGAATGGTTTTCCTTCTTCGAGATATCTGTGCTTTTGACCTGGGATCGGGCAAAGGGTCGCTCAGCGTCCTCAGATCACCAACACCCCTTCCCTATTGGGCGGTCCTAGCACCTGTTTGTCATGGAGAAGCCAAGCCAAAGTCCCCTGTATCCTCACCTGCAAGGTACATAGGGTCATTCGCAGACCTCTCCGCAGATTTAGCGAAGGAGGGAGCCACAGCTACGAATCCCCAGACCTTGGCTAATGAGACTCTTTAAAATCATGACCCATCCCAAGTTCTCGTTCATCTCAAAATTTGACACATGTGTGTCCTTGAAGTGGGCGAAGGGTTCCAGGAAATGTCTTACCAAGTTGCCACACACCTTTGCGCGCAGACGGTCTGGCACCTCTCCGTTAGGTGGCATGACTCTAATGTGGTAAGCCTACCGAAACTTCGTGATGGAGCGAATAGATTACCGAAAGCTGTGTTGGGGAAAATAGCATAGGCCAGGTGAACGTGGAACGTTCCCGATTAAGGTTTGGTAATAAAAGAAAGCGATCAACGACAACAGGCTAGTTTTAGGGTTAGTTTTGTGAATGTTTTAAAAAATAAGGAGAGCAGGCCTTTGCCTGTTTGAACAAACTCTGGGTGAAGGCACAGAGCAGATATGATGTTTTACTGTGGTCTTTTGTTTTGCTTTATTCTCTTTGTCTCTCTCTCTTTTATTTCACCTGGGTGTTTTTGAGGAAATAAATAAGTTTCGGTTGTCTGGAGAGCCCTGCGATTTCCTTTGATAACAGCTACGACACTGACTCTGCGAGAGGTGGCCATTGTTTTTGATCTTTCTTCTCTCTCGGCTGCTCCGTCGTCAGCATTGTAACTTTCTGAAATTCTCACGTGAGAAGCAACAAAAAAGCTAACATGCGTTATCGTTAATTTGAAGAATACGACAGTGTCTCTACAACGAAGCTATTTGTAACAACCGTCTTATCTCAGAGGATCATTTTCTTTTTCGTAAACAGCACAATGCAAGCATTTGCAGGCCAATATCTCCCATCTTTGAGGGAGGGGGGGAGTGAGAAAAGGGGGTGAGAAACCAGAACTTAAAAAAAAATGTTTTTAAGGGCTGAGCCCCGGTGGCATAGTGGTTGTGTGTGGGACGGTGCCCTGTGCCCCACTGGGCTGGCGGTTCAAATCCAGCAGCAGCTCTCCAGGAGCAAGGCTGGGCTTCCTACTCTCACCAAGGCAGTGATGCCACACATACAAAAAAATGTTTTTAGACTATTTCACAGGCTTGAAGTTTGTTGTTGAGGAGCCTTGGGCATACTGGGTTACACATTGGACAGAAGCTTTTCAAACAATATTAACATTTGCAATTGTATCACTGTCTTTTAAAGGAATAACAGAATGTTTTGTAATCAAACTCCATCCACACTAAAGTTTAAAATTCTTGTTTGAAATTTTTTTTTTTAAGTGCCTATGTTGGCAACCTTTAAGGAGTGTTTTCCAAGATTGTTTAGAAAACAAATGGTCCAGGCTGAGATGGCTAATGCATACAGACAATCCACTAATAATTGTATCCGGTGAACTCTTCCATGTCAATATATACCGTTTTGCTGCCTTGTCAACATGGTAGACATCAGCCACAACCGTCTTCTGCAGGTTTGGATTTCTCTTAGCCTTAGCCTCATTTAAAAATGAACAAAGAAGAAAAAAAGAAAAGAAAAGGTGGGAGTGAGATGTCATGTTAATTGACTTCCTTTTGTGATCTCTCTGGGAGAGGGCTTTTTAAATAAGGAGCTTGAACTTGACCTTCAGTGGCACAAAGGTCCAGTGCACAGTTTTTATGTTAAGTTTAAATTTTAATAACTGTACTCATTTAAGGCAGTTGGCACCAGACTCTCAAAACCTAAATCATCAATCTTTTAATGTAACTGATTGGCAAAAAAGAGAAACTTAGGGAAAAGTCCTTCACAGGTACATAAGTATTTTCTGAATGTCCCCATCTCGTAGAAGGAAGAGAAACAAACAGACTGTTTTTATGTCATTCTTGCTCCAGTCTTTACATGTGCAAATGCAACTTAATATAGAGATAAGATCACAAAAGCTGTAACTTCACGATAAACCTAGTTTTGGAAATCTGATGTTAAAAATGTGATTGGAATGCTACTCTGGAATAAAGCTATATATACTCAGTGTTGATTTGGGCAGAGCAATGTTGAGGACTATTGCTGGGAATGTAAATTTAAACATCTTTTCAGAAAGAAATTTGGTTAGATCTATAGAATGTTTCTCAGTTTTGTGTGAAACCTTTCAGATAGCATCTTTACATTCAAGAACTCATGCTAAAAAAATGATATTTGTAAAACGGTCATCACAAGATTTGTGTGGATGTGGTTTTGGTTGAAATTAAAAAGTGAACAAAATGTAAGTATTTAACAATATGATTTTCATCACTCATCAAAATGATACTAAAGAAATGTGTCATGAAAAAAACTGGAAAAGTTCCTTAAAATCAGTGTGTACAATGTGATTATTTGTGGTAGAAAAAAGATATATATATATATATATAAATATATATATATATAAACATTGGATAAAAGTAAGCACAAATGTTAACAGGGGTATGTCTACACGAAGGAATTATTCATACTATCCCCCCAAATACAAAGATAGCTTTATTTACATTTTAAAAATGTCAAATACATATTAGACCAGAAACAAAATATATATGAATTGTTGAATGGAAAATCGATCTGTGTTATAAACTTTTACTCAATTCGCAATTGTACATTTATTTATTTTTATTTTTTATTTTTTTGTTTTTTGGGCATCACTGCCCTCAGGTGGTGGGAGTAGGAGGCCTAACCTTTGCTCCGTGGAGCTGGAATTGAACCTCCATCCCAGTGGGCCGCAGTCCCGCACACAACCACTACGCCACCAGGGCTCAGCCCACCATTGTACATTTAAATGAAGAAGTAAGATACATAGTATTTCCATAGTGTTTCTTTCGAGAAGTTAAAATAAAATTCCTGAGTTGGTCACTGTTGCTCTCAATCTATCTATCTATGTACACAATGAGTCTTCAAAATATTAAATGGGAAGTTTCTATTCTCTTTTCAATCCATTTCTGTGTAAACTTTTTGAAACCTTTACATGCACACAGCACATAGAAAGCAAGGCAAGTATATTTATGTATCAGTCTTGCGGACTCTTTGCTTGGTTCTTTCGGTCTGCAGTTTATCTTTGGGACCCTGGGTGGTGAGCAGGCTTTGAGATGGGCTGCTAGCCACAAAGCTGGCAGTTCAAAAGCACTGTTAGCTCTGCGGGAGAAAGACCCTGACAGTCTCAGAAACCCACAGGGGGTTACTACGAATCAGCATTGATTCAATGGAGGGGAGTTCGGGTTGTATATATTTGGAAATTATACACTGCCTACAAATCTACCTCACTCATACAATTGTATTTAATATTCTATCATGTAAATTTGCAATAAATGATCTACTACTTCCAATCTGATCATTCAGTTCCCATATCAATTCCTCCAGATTATGACATTTTTTCTTCCTCTCTTTGCCTCATTTCCTCTCGACTCCTTGCTTCCTGAGCGAAGAGTTCTATTTCATGAGTCTTTCCCATCCCCACCCCCACTTTTTGGCAAAACCTTATTCCTGTGAGTCAGCCGTGTTGGAGAACATCTTACCCTGTGGGTGGCTATGTCCCGATTCAAATCCATCCAGGACACTCCGTGGAAAGGTTCCTGAGGTCTCCGACCATGTCAGCTCCAAGCATTTCAGATTGCAGACAGACCCTGTGCACCTCCAATTTTCCTTCTTAGCAGATGCAGCTGCCTCCTAATGTAGAGAGAACATGGACCTTCAACTACCCTCTATCAGTGTACCTGCCTACATAATTGCGTACCTTTCCCCGCCCACCCCACCCCCTTCTTGCTACTCCACTAGGGATTTGTTTGGACACATAAAAATATAAGCAATATTGCTTTAGTGGCATGTTTGTGTGTACATATTTTCTTCAGTCTTGGTAGCAGGATTACTCTGTTAGGCTTTAGG